>CAIGRB010037821.1:26301-41279 GCA_903798255.1 Fraxinus quadrangulata
GTCCTAACCTTTCCCAAAATGCAATCATGATCCATTGACAATGTTATTTCTCACTTCAAAATCAATTGTGACCATAAAATATAATTTAAAACTCAAGTGGAAAATATTATATTTCGCATCAAACTTGTTTTCAATGTGATGTACTATATTATACTATGTACTCATATCAAGTCATAGACTACACGTGTTACATTACACATCATGTTATTTCGCATTTCAAAATCAAGTATAAACAATGTCTATTAGTGAAAATCAAGTGTAACATATTATATTGAACATCAAACTTGTTTTCTATGTAACATATTAGCTTACACAACATAATAACATCAATATCACATACTATATCACTCATGTCATATTCATGTTAGAGGCTGCAGATGGTATAGATCTCTTCTTGGCCAAGCTCTCACTACACCTCTCTCTTTATTCCTTTAATCTAGAAGCAAGAAGCTTTGGTACTCAGGAGCTTCGACTTGGTCTTGGCAATGCTCTACTTCTTGTCGACAATTCTGGGTCTATTCCTCTACAAAGTCGAGGAAGTCACCGGCCTTTGAATCTTCACTACATTAAATATGTTTTGTAAGTTCTGCATGTTGAGATTCTAGCCAACACTAGGCATGGTAGCTTGAGATACGCCACCAACAAGGAAAAGTGCAGAAGTCAAGCTAGCAGAATTTGACACTCGTGTTTATGGCATATTATTATGAATATTTTGGGATAATCGTTGTCGCACTTGAGATCGATTAGGCACGATTGGAATGGGTAGTGATTGTCCCTAATTTGGCATTTGGGATTGCTTTCGTTAAGAAGTTGTTAAAATCAAGGTTCTAAAATGCATAATGTGTGGCAATGCGTTTCGATCGAACATCAAGCATTATAAGAATACGCGTGCTTATGCGAAACATATATGTAATTATGCGTTTTCCAATTTTTAATATTTAAAAAAAATGCATTCTTTGAATTTTTATACATATTCTTCAAATTTAAAAAAAAAAATTACTCAAAATTATAAATACTACAATAAGACAATTACTTTAAATTTATTTATATTTTTCATATTTGTAAAAAAAACATATTGTTCAAAATCATAATTACTACAATTACTTGATAATCAATTCCTACAATTAGATTAAACAAGAATACTGACTTAAAAAATTCTAATTTTTGTCTAGCTCTTTATCAGATTCCAATTCAATCTCTTATTCTTCCTCTAAGTCATCTTCTGTGTCATTTGATACGAAGTCATCTCTATTGGGCTCCTTTATTTCAATTCGAGAATTTCTATCACCCTTTGTAGATGATAATATATTATTGTCAACTTCTCTTCATCATTACAACCATCAACAATTCATAATTGTGCATTACTGACATCATTTGCTAATAAAGTTTCTAATTTATCCTTCATTCTCTTTTTGTTCATTAACTTTGCATTAAATTGGGCATAAACTAGATTTTTCATCCTTGTGGCATCTAAACAGTTCCTCTTCTTGGTGTGTACCTACACAAGGAAGTTGAAAAAAATTTGCATGCTAATTTAAATTATCAAACCACTGCTAAAGTAATAACTAAAATGCATCAACATAATTATATAAATAGTACTTACCCCTTCAAAGATACTCCAATTTCTCTCACACCCAGATGAACTAGTAGTCAAACCAATGATCATCTTTGCTATTAATTTCAAGTTTGGTGTTTCATTGCCATAAAAGTCCCACCAACTAACTAGTAAATGCAAAAGAAGGAGATAAAAATGTTATAATATGTAGATATAGTTTATTAACAGGAAAAAGAATAATAGTTGTAACTTGAAGTATTGTTCTCACATCCACTAATTGCTAGTTTTCTTCCAAATGTACCTTCTTTTTGAGTGTATCTTTGCAACTCGACATTTATCACATGATGTTGCATTTGAACATCGGGAAAGAACTTTTCAACACAAAGAATCACATTGTTTGTTATCAACTGATTATCTTTGATATTTGAATTCTTGAAGAAGTAAAATGGATTCAAAAGATAAGCCGTTATATGAAGTGGACTCTATTTACTTTTGTAAAGTTATAAAAATGGGTTGAACTTCGTTACGCTAATTTGAATATATTTTTAATTACAAATGTGTGGGCATTTTGGAGAATATGAGTGCATATGCGGTCAACGAAATGTGTTGATCGCATTATCATAGGCATACCCCATATGCGATGCGTTTCGAAAATGCATTGAGAATATGCACGCATACGGAAAGTATATTCGCGCATTTTAAAACACTGGTTAAAATAAATATAAAAACATAAATATAAAGATCATGAAAAGAATGAAGAAAAAGGGTCATGTTGACAAATGCAATATCTCAAAAAAAATTTCTCCAAGATGGATTCACTGATTCTTCCACCAAGAGGAAAGCATATTATTTATGATTAAGACGAAAGGAATACACACAAAAGAATAAAGTGAGTAAGAAGAACCAAAAGCACATAAAGAAGAAACTATGGAAACACTATTCCTCAAATAGTCCACGGAAGGTTGCATTTACAGGCAATGAAGGAGCTTGAAAACTATTGAGATTTTAGATATTCGTAGGAACACGACAATGAGAAGATGCATAGTGGCACTTACATGCAATTCACTGCAAAAGTATGCAATCAATGGACTTTTATAGATTAATAAAAAAAGATTATTTATTCTACTCAATTAGTAGTTCAATTGACCAACTCAACCATTTTATAGATTTTCTCATCTCTCCTGCTTGTCGAGTTCTCCGATGTGATGCTATTGCCAATTAGTTACTATTTTTTAAGGGAGAAACCACGACGCTCTATGTAGCTTACTTGGCTATAATTTACTAATCTTAATAAAATTAATATATCTACCAAATAAGTATTGAAGTACAAAATATCTATAAAAAATTAATATTTTACATGCACTTAAATATATTTTTGTAGTTATTTATTAAATAACTATTAAAAATTAATAAGTATAAAATAATCATATCTAAAAAGTAAGTAAATCATTTTACTTTTTATATCGTCATATATATATTTTTGTATTTATTCAATAATTTCTTACTGCCGGTTCAATCTGGGTCGATTCCGGTTGAACCACTTGACCCTTTACCCTTTAACTTTTTCAGGTCAATGTACATGTCAGGTTTTAAAACATTGATAAGATCAGCAGAGACAATGAGATTTTCGCTTTAAGGGTAAGGGTTTTGAAGGGAATTAGAACTAAAAACAGAAAAGTAGAAAATGAAAATGGAAATGAAGATGAATTAGTCTCTGATTTTGCGTGAAATTTGAAAAGTCTTGTACTAGGAAAGATTTTGGGATGATTATGGAATTTTCATTCTAGACCGTAAATTGGGGGATGAAGGAAACTTACTTGTTTTTATATTTTACTACTATAAGTTAGTATTAATGGAATAAAAGAAGTTGATCAGTAAATTTGGGGTACCTCTATTTACATCTACAGTTTTTTTATATTCATCCCTAATAAAATATTAAAATTTTCTGAGCCATGAGCCGACTTGGCTCGGGCTTTTTCCGGGCCAAGTCACGGATAGCCCGAGTGGAAGAGCCATTTTAACATCCCTAATTGTGGTAATAATTGTGTAAATTTTTTTAGTGTGCTTTTTTGTTGTAATAATAATCGGGTGGTTTGATTAAAACATTATATGAAGTTTTGGTGATCATGGTAAGTCAAAATCAATTTGGATGGTCATTGTCATACTAAGCTCATGTTTGATATACATTAAAATTTTTATTCACATTCTTCTACTCATTTTCAACCACACATTCTTCAATAAAATAATATTTTTCATCACATTAATAACTTTTCTTTCTTTTTTAACCACATATTCTTCATCAATCTACTATTTCAGAATACATTCTTCCAAAATAATGTGGCCCAAATACACCCTAACACATAAAATCCATTGGCCATAGTGAATCAAAATCAATTTGGATGGTCATGATGACGTTAAATATAAAGTATAATGGCCATGGGTGAATTTAACCAGTATTTGCTTTGAAAATGGAGAGTGAAGAAGGGGGAGTTGTTTTTGCTGGAAAAACTTCTTCCCTAGTAATACCCTACTGACGCACTCAATTTTTATGTTGATTTTTATACTAGTGCTGTAATGGCCATTATAGGTTATCAGTGTTGTCACGAACTCCAATTTGCTTAAATCAGATATATTAACTCATGATACAATTCAAGAATTAGGTCAAGATACAAGTCACAAGTGAAAACTATATAAAATTCATTAACACTGTAATGATAAATTGTACAAGTTTTAAGGAATTCAGCAAGCAAAAATAATTATTATAATAATTTTCTAATGAATTATGGTGACTTTCCACTACACTTTAACCAATCCAAACATCAAAATCCTAAGTGAAGCATATGTTTATTGTTCTTCCCTAAACGAAATCAAACCTCACTGAAGCTGAACACTTAAATGGATGAAAATAATTTGATGCAGAAGTGCCAACTTGTCCCACGAAATACAGTAGCATCAGCACCTCTGGGCTTGGAAGAACTGTTGATTCCTACTGAAAGAATACATGAACCTCGTCTTTACAATTCAGACAGAAAATGTATTGTACACTGCCTCCTCCAACAACCTAACCTGTAAAAATACATCAAGGCATTTGCAGCTGTAGAATTTGAAGACGTCAACTCAGCCACGTGCTGGAAATGGGATTCTTCGTGTTTCATTTCTAAATATCCTAAAAAAATTGCCGTCCCGACTTTTCAATTCAAATGATCTTCGTATCAATACATTCCCTTGAAAACAGGGTTTGTACGGCATATGCTCGCTCCATATTCCTCGTACTCTGCCTTGGTATGGCAAGCCTGTGTACAGCACAAAATATTGGTCCAGTACCCAAAATTACCGATTCAAAACTATGTCAAAGTGTTAGATTAAGTAACGACGACAAAAAAACATGTCATTAAAGATACATTAAGCTCTTTTGTATATAGAACTATAGTTGAGATGTATGGACTGAGCTTTGTTACACTTGAACTCCATATGGTCGTAGATTCTACAATCAGTTGTACAATGTGACGTGCATAATCAAAATAAATATATAAATAAAAATATGTTCTATCTTGAGAAAAGTAAGTGCAATTTACCACTCACTGTAACAGTGAAAAAAAATCCATTCTAGCTGTCGCATCTAAAGATGCCACTAGATTTAACTGGTAAAGGGGATGTATACAGTGGACGGAAGGAACACTCTTTTCTTATTTAAGTAGCATATCATAGAATTTAAACAAGATCAACTACCCACAACCTCAAAACTCCAGTTACAAGTGAGTTATGGAAATCTTGATAGTTCAACTTTTAATAGAGTATCTATGTTATATTATTCTGCCACAAGGGAATATAGCCCTGTTTGAGATCCATTTTGGGGAGAAATGTATTTTGGAATAGTGATTTTTTTTTGGAAAATGTGTAGTTAAAAAATAAGAAAAAGTGTTCGGTTTAAGTGTAAAATTATTTTATGGGAGAATGTGTGGTTGAAAATAAGTTTTGAAAAAAAATGAGTTTTTGGAAGAATGGACGCCAAACATATGATTTATAAAAAATGGGGGGAAAATTTAAAAGAATCACTCCGATGATAGTTTAGCTTTTTATTTTTGTTATTTGGAGAGGTCAATGAGGACAACTGCCCCAGAATCAACAGCGAGCATCAACCCTTGAAATAGAAAAATTTGAGGAGATATTATCAGATACAGAATTGCAACAGACAAAAAGAGAGTGTTTTGTATTCCTCGTAAGTATAGGTTACATAAAATTTGCTCTACTGGTATAATTTAACCTGTTTCAAAAACTAAGCATTACCAATATCGAAATGTATTTGGGGTGCAAACAGCCCAGAATTGATACTAAAGAAATTTTGCAAAAAGACTTGTAGCATGCCCATAAGCTTTCATCACTAAAGACAGCCACAAAATATTTTCAAGTCAACTAATGCACCATGATGGTTTAGGGTTCAAGGGTCAGCCAATCTAGAATGTTTAGCATTGTAATCATCCCAAAAAGAAAAAGAAGAAGACTGGAGAAGTTAAAATTTGAATACCTTGAAAAACTCAGGAGTAGATGCAAGTACTGAGCCTCCAAACCAAACTGCATATCTCTGGATAGGATGGCTGACAACATTCACTTCCACTGGTCGTGCCTGGGAATTTTTCAAAAAAAATTGTTCAGTCAGCAATTATTGATGTACTAACGATAAAGGCCCAACTAGCACAAAAGTATGATCATAATATCGGTTATGTTCTCACTTTCACTTCTCCACGAATCCGAGCATCTGATAATTCAAACCGAGCATCAACAATCTTTTTTAGATCCCGTTGCAGTCTTCGGTTGAAGTCCTTGAACATGGTTGATCCTCCAGATAATACAATATTCTGAATATATATGTAGATGCATGTTTCTCGTTATTTTTCAAAAGAAAAGAGAGAGATACAAAATAAAATGAAGCACCAGAGGAAACAAATTGTGCATGTAATTCATAAAATGATTCATGTCACCTTATACAAGGCCCTTCTTGTATCTATAGGAGCAGACTGAATACATTTGTCTATCACCTCCGGTAAAGGGGTTATAAAATCATTGCTATAAATCTCAGGGTTAAAGAAGACCTGCACATCCAGTCAATTTCATTATCAGAAATATTTTGTACTAGCAGCAAGAACAAAGGGTAGCTCAACTCTGTCACAATCCTTCAGTTATTGAAACCAGTGAAGCCAATGCAAAATCTTGGCTGCAAGAAAATACTTATAATAATAATATGTCTATATCACCAATGATTTTACGTATTATGACTACAGCTATCCTCCCTTAACCATTCACAGGGATTCATCAATAGAGTGACAGTTTACAAGTGTACCGACAAGCCATTTCATTATGCAACTTTGTAGAAACGAGATGTGGTAATAAATGAAATACGTTGTTCGATAATCAAGAACTTATAGTCCAAAAGGAAAGCAAACCTCAGGGCCAAGAAATCGTTCATAGCCAATATCACAAGAATATGGAGCCCCTGTCTTTGGCTTAGTACCTCTCCATTGCTTAACGAATTTTGCTGGCTCTTTGTCATGTTTATTGAACTCCTGAGAGAATAGAAGAAGAAAGATTACTTATCCAATGGAGATGTAAAATCAAAAGAAGAAAATTGAAAACTTCTAATGGTGGAAGCAGACAATGGATCTGAACCAAAGGAAGCACAAATTTCTGCTTTTTTAGATTCTTCATTCTCAAAAACTGTACAGCGTGAATGGGGGATAGGTGGGGCAGGGGGGGAGGGGTGCATCTGGCCCCAGTCCAGTTCTGAAGTCAAAAGTCAGTAGAACTACTACCTTTACAATATCAGAGCAAGTATAGCAATACATTTCCTTCACTTTCCGGGCTACTTCCAAGGACTCCTCAGGTGGAATATGTTCTCCTCTTTCCTATGTGGAACAATATGAAAACAGTAAGTCAGTAAGAATGGAAAAAATAGGAATTATAGATCATTATATTTTACCCCTCAATCCCACAAATAAAAAAAAAAAAAATCCTTCGTCCAAACATTTGAACAAATATCATATCGAATCTGAAAAAACATCTTGTTCCTAATGATGTTTCCCCAGAAACCAGTCGTTGAAGTGTTTTAAAGCAAAGGGAGAATGAACTTCAGAAGCCTATAGGAAAAGAAGGTGTCATCAGGTTTTTAATTTAGAGTAGTTTACATGAGTCATGGAAAGGTCTAATCAATAATATGAGAAAGAACATACCATTTCAATTGCTTATGTGAAGGATTTTCACGTCATCAAATTAGAGTACTGTCCGTGCAAAACGTTGTTGATAATGACGTAGAAATCTCATTACTTTAATTTTCAATATTTGCTTTCAAATATTAGACTAAACTTGAAACTGAAGTAGCAAGTGAAATTCATAGTTCTGAAACATGTGAGGTATTATTGTATAGCTCTGTAAAAAGTACAGATAGGTGGAAAAGAATGTAAGGCTCAAAAAATGAAGAACGGTTCCTCTTTTCTTACATTGTATAGAGAATTACTTCAACAAAAAGCAAGAACTACATAAATAACTGCATCGAATTCTTTCCCCCACCCCCAACCAAGAACCTTCCCCCCTTCCAACAAGGACCTAATTATGTGGAAACTATAAGACATAAGTACTAAGAGAACATACTCGCATGAGCTGCTGAATGAAGCGAGTAACATCTTTCCCAGCAACTGGAATCGACTTAATGCTGCTCCCAATAACGTAACCATCTGCAACAGGTACAACATGAGTAGCCCCATCTCCAACATCCACAACTACTCCTGTCATCTCACACTAAGAGAAAGTATTGAACTATAAGAAAAGTGAGGATAATAGTTTTGTCACAATAGAGAGTTATGGATACAGAGCATAAGAACATGTACAAAGTCCGTTCTAAGTTCTGTGATCTCATTTTTTGATCAGTAGAAATTAAGCAATTTAATAAAATAATAAATAATTAGATTTTGGAAGCCCCTGAATGGCTGTCAACAACAAAGTAATTACTTCAACAAAATAGGTGAACTCATTAAATTACGAGAACGGAAAATTAACTTCTTATAACATTCCACGTGTCTAGCACACAACAAAGGAACCTAATGGAGCAAGATCAAAAGAAAAGATTAATTCTTGGAAACTGTGCACATCTTAGATAAGGGATTAGGCAAACATACTTCCAGGTGTTTCTTCTTTTTCATTTTATTTCATTTGGCGGGCGGTTCTAGAGGAGAACAGTGACAAAGCCTTAAAGAACTAAACAGCTAATAAATAACCTTCATATACTTGTTGCATTTTAAAAATAATTGGGACCTTTAACTCACTAGGATCAATTTATTTAATATCTCCAAATCCAACAGATATGATATATGTACAGTACATACAGAAGTGCTTGAATGAATAGATTTTCATTCACAAACTGAAATAACAATACTTGGTAAAGTTTGATCTCCATAGGCTAGAAAGATGAGATGAAGATCACATAAAATACGAGTGCCTAAGAGTTCTTATGCAGTTAACTATTTAGTATCTCCAAACAAAAGATCCCTTGAGGCACTGATGTTAATAGCCTTTGGCTAAAGAAACTAAATGGAGGAGAACCAAAATGTAGGAGCATAGAAACAAGGACGCAACAGAGGTGAGATTGCTCTTATATTCCTTCATCAGTATCTATTACCTGTTATTACTAGTAAAATATCAAATCTGTTATTAGTTATGCAATCAGCTATGATCACCTCTTTTAACCACCACGTTTTTAAAGAAACTATCTCCACCTCTCAATTAATTTTCTGTCTACTTGTGCAACTACCTATATCTATTCTTTTATGAGTCGAAGTTAAAAATTTCCCATCCTTATCTAAATTTTCAAGTTTGACATTTATAGAGTCCTTATTGAGATTATTGGTTTGAATGAATTTAATAATTTATGCATGCACGACTGTGCCCCAGTCCATGGTTTCAAGTGACATTTCTAATTCAAACACCATTATACATTAGAACTATATCTATATGCAACTCAATGGGCAATCCATATATCTTATCATTAATACCCACGATGTTCAATTTGCATAAGCTTCTATAAAAGTTAAAGACAACTCAAGAGTCCCACTAGCAATTATACAAGATTCAAATGTAAACTTCCCATCTTTAACATTATTCTTCAAACGACAAGGTAATCAGATCCCAAAAAGTCCATCAGAAAACATCTCAAAGCAGAAACAAAATTGAAAAATATGATTTTCAACACTGAAATAATGCCAAACCTTGGATGTTGTGTACCCTGCAGCCAATGCCAGCACAGGCTGCACTGCAATATAAAGCCCTGGAACATTAAAAGTTTCAAACATAATCTCTCCAGTATATTCCCGACTTTCCGGCGCAGTCAACGGGCTTTCAGTCAACAAAAAGTAATGATCCTCTGGATCACATCGCAAATAATTATATATACACTGCTGCCAGAACCTTTCCATTGCATCCCAATTATCCACTTGACCGTGCTTAATGGGATAGCTCAAATTGTAAGTGCTACTAGATTTAGATCTAGACAAAGCTTCTTCCCCTATATAGAAATCCAGATCCGCCATCACCCCCGCGCTATGCTGCGCTAACCAATTGCTGCCCTTCGTAGAACTGGCTCGCGATTGGTTGACAAATGACTCATTTACAGCAACTACAGTGGGAAGTATGAAAGACGGTTCAACATTTCCTGCGAAACCCATTTTCGTATACCTGAAAGTAAATAACCCAGATTAAAAAATTTCAGAAAAATAATTCTCGCGCGCCGCGCCCCAATCTAAGTAGATGTCACATGGAATTTCATCGAACAGCTTGTGGGTACTAAAAATAAAAAAAGGAAGATAAAAAATTCAATAAGTACCCAGTGCCATTGTCGATTACTACAGCGGGACGAGAGCTCGCAGCGTCCATCTGAAAAAGGGAAGGAAAGTGTAAACCTAATCCGGAGCTGAGACTTAAAAAGGGGTTTAAGAATGGTGGTGATCATGGTAGTTGAAATGGAAACGACGGCGTTTGGTGGCAGTGAATCTGACTCAGATATCTTGGGTTGGTGGAGGTAAAGAAGAAAACGGTGGTGGGTGTGAGTTCAATTCCATCCATTTCATTGTTGGGTCATCAAGTCATAATCATTACAGTGATTATGAGTGTTGTGTTTCGATGAAATTCCTTTCTGTGATTCTTTGCTTTGCAATTAACCAAAGGAATGATTCAAAATTGTGGGGGGTTTTTTCTTGGATTTTGGGACCAAAAAAAATGCACTCTTGGTCGTGATGGCAGAGGCAAAGATGGGCTGGATCTGATTTGGACTGTCGTAAATGGTGCTAAAAGATTTGGGAAAAATTGCAAGCTGGATCTGATCTGAATTTTTGGACTATTACCATCCTACTGTCTTTCAACGACGTATTTTCTCAAAAGATTTGAGATGGAGTGCAAAACTTTAAAGGTTAAAGACCACATTGTGCTTACTTAATAGGTTAGGGATATTGACTACAATACTTCCAAAAACTTATTGCCCACTGTTTGGTCTCTATTATTTCTAAAATACATGCATTTTTTTAAAATTCATTTTCAATCACATTATTTCATAAAATAATATTACATATAAATCTAAAAATTTTCTTTTATCTTCTAACCACACGTTTTTTTTTAAAAAAAATCGATATTCTAAAATACATTTTTTCAAAAATTACATTTTAATGGAGCTCAAACAGGGAAAATTTATAAAGCAATTTTTTAAAAAATGATATTATTTTGTTAGTTAGAATTATAAATAAGTTACAATAAGCAATATTTTTACTTATAAGTAAAAATATTAATTCGTTGAGCATGTTCGAAATTTACTTGGCAAAGGCGAGTACCGATTAGTATTGTCCATCCAAAACTTGACCTCAAAAGCATCTCAAATCCTTTGAAAAGGTGGTGGAATTTTCTTTGGCAATGCTAAACTTCCAATCAAAATTAAAAATTTCATGCTTTAATCAATTGTGAGAAAAGCATGTGCTTAAGGTGCGATGAAGACGTGGAGACAATTTTTCATGCTTTAACCAATTGTGAGAAAAGCGTAGCAATTTGATATAATGGTGCTTTTGCAGAACGGATTCTGAATTATGTAGGCGAATGGCGATAGCGTTGGGGGACCTGATAGGATGGAGACAGGGGACAAAAAAAAAAAAATTCTACTCGACTAATACATAGAATAAAAAAATTTACATCCATTCCTTAAAAGGCCATGGAATCTTATTAGTTGATGAAATTGAGCTCTTCATGGTTGTTTTATGGAATTTATGGAATGTAGTAGAGTCAAAGGAATTTAGCGTAGTAGAGTCAAAGGAATTTAACGGAAAGAGATCGAACAAATCTAGCTTTCACGTGGTAGAAGGTGCGACCTAGTCACCTAGGTTGCATTCAAAGATTGTCGACCTTTTTATCCAAATATCGGTGTCAAGTAATCTGCGTAAAGCAAATGGTATTGCATACAGCCTATTAAAGGCGACTTTGTTCATTTCCAGAATAGTATTCGGAAAGATAGACATCCTAATTTTGAAACTCCTGCTGCTGATATTGAATTAAATGATAGTTATTTGCTTTACAAAAAAGGAATAAACAGTTAATTAAAAGCTTTTAGCCTAGTTGACGTCTAAGTATATGATTTTTGTTGAATTGGAATGCACAGTTTTAAAAGGTTGAGATTGTCCAAAAAGAAGGTGAGAACATAGAATAGGACAAATGAAATGGTTGGGGGACCTCTAGAGGAATTTGACCTAAAATTAATAAAGACTAGTGGAGGATTGTGCGTTGCACGATCACTATTATAATTTTAAAATGAATTTTGTTAAAAAGACAAATTATTTTAGAACATCTAAATATTTAATTAAGTATATTAATTAATGCATTTTATATTATGTTAGAACATTTAAACATTGTAGTTTTATGGTTTATATTTTTTATCTAAAAAAATCCAACTAAACATGATATCATATTTCTTAATATTGCAACAATGAAGATTTACAGAAGTTAAACAATTTTGAATATGATTTATTTGATATCTGAATTGAAAATTAGGTTTATAAACGTCATCATTTAATGGAAAATATGATGTCAATTTCAACACACCGATCTAAAAGCAAGATTTTTCATAGAATGTATCATTTAACAAAAAGGGGGTCACAAACAATTGCCTTATAGGTTTTAGATTACAGACACATCAGCCAAGAGGGAATTTTTTTAAAAAATTACAATAAGTAGAAAATAAAATGAGCCCAATATATATTGTTCATCTTTTTACACGAATAATGCAAAATAGAAAATCTTTCAGGGAAAAAATCACATATGTAGTAAACAAACTAACAGGCAGACTCTAAAATCTAAAGCACTCACTGAAATATCGACTAATGATGCACTGACATGTACCTGTTCGTTGCTGTTGATTCTACTACATAGCCTACTGCTGTTAGAGATGCTTTTATGTATCTGTGATGCAAACAAAGAATAGTTATATAGTGAATCACATTATTGAATTAGAGAATGTAATATGACTATATTTATGAATTTGCTTAGAATTGTGAAGTAAAAGAAGGAAATGTAATTATATTCATTGAAAATGATGATTTAAATAAACAATTCGAAGGCAATTCAAAATGTGAATTCTCTACTAACTGACCCCAAACACTTCAATAATCCCATGTAGACCTCCCATCACATCTATCTTCCTTCCCTCTCAATGACTTAACTACACTTATATACACCTGCCTAACAGACTAATTGACTTGAACTGATAATGATTTATTCTACTGCATTCTCTATATCATTGCTAAATGTAGCCTTCCCCTTCTCTCTCTTTGCATAAGTAAATCTAATCGAAGATCTATTATGCACGCACAATCGATAAAAAAGCACCACATAATCTAATCATTTGACAAAATGCACGACACAAATTTTAGTAAGCTGTAAAATGTTGGATTAAAGACACATGAAAAAGTATTATATTATCTAATCGTTTGACAAATACACCATACAAAGTTCAATAAATCCATGCGAATTTAAATTATAGAACATAAACAAGTATAAAATAATCTAAGAAATTACGTTAAATAAAAGAATTGTTAAGGGATAGAGTCTCACATCGAATAAAGATGTAAACGCAAACCAATTTATAAAGGATTGTGTTACTTCTTTTAATAAGGTTGACCTTTTAAAATGGAACCTCAANAAACCAATTTATAAAGGATTGTGTTACTTCTTTTAATAAGGTTGACCTTTTAAAATGGAACCTCAATTCTTGACATGGTATCCGAGCTCATTAAGCTCTAACGAGCAATTTGATCTGGTTAAGACTACAAAAGTGAGCATACAATTTTAAGAATGGTCTGCTCAAACGAGCCACCATCTTGTAGGGACATGTTAAGGGATAGAGCTCCCAATTGAATAAAGATGTAAACATAAATCAATTTATAAAGGATTGTATTACTTTTCTTAATAAGGTTGACATTTTAAGATAGAACCCCAATTCTTGATAAGAATAAGCCAGCAATCACACAATTGACGCAAACTACTATTAGGTGAGAGAATAGAGTTTCCTGCACCTTTAAGAAAATTTTCCAATGTAATGCAAATAAAACCGCAGTGTTGAAACATGTAGAGGGGATTTTGTTGTTGGGTTCTTGTAGAAATAGCTTATAATACTATAGAGTGGCATTTTGTATTATAGAGCACTTTACATAAGTCAAAGATTGAACTCAAAATACCTCAAGATATTCCTATGAGTAGTGGGTATCTAAATCAACAGATGCCCTTTGCTCAGGATTTTTTGCTCTCAAGAAACGAATTGCAATCGACAGATTTTGATGGTCAAGCTGAAAAGAAATAGAGAAGTGATGCAAATTTACCAGTAGGTTCAGTTAATTATCCCGTCAGCAGTTTCATAGTGACAAATCAGTTCGGTTGTTTACTAACAGAAATTTCCATGTTGGAAAGTCAAAATTAATGAAGAAAATCAATACAAATTCCATTTATATAATAAAACCATTTGGGTTCTAATTTTAGCAATATAAACAAGAAGAGAAAGAAAGGGGTGAAACAAGAGAGGAAAAATGAATACAAAATGAATGTATTCAGATATCAAGAAAGGAAAGCAAGTAAGCATGAAACATGATGTAAGAGGTGGTGAAAGCAAAATTGATTGCTGCAGTGTGAACTTGGCCCTGTCAAATATGATCAAGTACTTCAGTTGGGGGGATTCTTGGATCCTGAATAATTTGGGGTACATTTCGCGGTTTACCTGATCTGTGTGAAGAGAGGTCGGATCGCAGGTCCTAGAATTAGTCGTCGAAGGTGGACACCTGGGTATCAAAAAAAATATCATGTTGATTGTCATAGTATTTTTCTATTCCTCACATTTTAAGTAAATCTTGTAAGACAT
>CAIGRB010037828.1:0-22470 GCA_903798255.1 Fraxinus quadrangulata
AAAATTGCATTTCATTATTCATGTTCATGTATGCTAAATTGTTAATATATCAAATCTTACTTAATTGAAAATTAAATAAATAATTTAACATTTATTGTCATGTATATATTCTTTAGTATTGATTCTAAATTAATTAATATTTACGCACATTCAAATATTATTTTTATAGTATTTATAAAATATTTTATAATAACGTGCAAGTTCAACATTCAATAATTTCGATCAATGTACCAGAAATATGAAGCTCGCTCTGAACATGTTCAGTGTCAACCTTGAATACAGTCATGGTAGGCAATTGTCTAAGGTTTCCGCCTTGGTGAGGATCGAAAAACTTGTATATGTAAAATAAAAAAGAAATGTTTTTGAGAAAGTGTTTTTTTTTAATAGTAAAAAAAATGTTTTTAACTTCCCATTTTGTTTGTTTTTTCTTGTTTTCAGGATAACTCTCATTTTTTCTCTCTTTTTTCTCTTTGCCGTTTCTTTGTTAGTTATAGTTATATGACTTTTCAGCTTTTACTTTTTTTCCCTTCTTGTTTAGTTATCCTCAATTCATCATTTCCAATTTCTTAGCTTCCTTTTACAGTCTTTGATGTTTATATATACTAGTCAAAAAAATTATACTCTCAAAATTCAATTTCTACGATTCAATTTTTTGTGATGATGAAATATCGCAAATGAGCAATCTTTTTATACTAAATTTGACACATAAGAATTAATTGGTATTACATGAATTTAAACACCCATTAAAATTTTTAGATACATGGATAGAAATAAATTTATCTACAATAACTCTAATTCACATAGATCAAGATTCATCAAATCAAGATTCACTGAGTCTAGATTAATATGAATGTTAATGAATTGAAAATTAATAACACGAAATTAATACACGAGAATTAATTGTAAATACATAAATAGAAATAAATTATTTTACAATAACTTTAGATTCGTGTAGATCAAAATTCATCAAGTCGAGAATATTTTCTACGATTTTAGTGAGATTGCTTGCAGAATAGTTTCGACCCTTTTGCGTCTTGATGAATTGGGCCCCGTTGAGAAGCCATCATTTCATTGAATCTAAATTTATGTGGATATTAATTAATTGAGAACTAATAACACGAAATCAATACATGACTAGGATTTTGTAGTATTTACTGGATATTGAAAAATGAAAAGTAAGTTATTATTGAAATAATTAAATTTTAGTATGGTCAAAATATCCAAAAAATGAGAATCTAAATTACTGTAAATGTTAATTAATTGGAAACTAATAATACGAAATTAATACATGACAAGTATTTTGCAGTATTTATTACTTATTGAAAAACAAAAAGTAAATGTATTATTAAAATAATTGAATTGTAATATGCTTAAAATCGTCCAAAAATGATTCTCATTTGATGTAATATGCCAATGTTTGGTGGTGATTAAAATTAGATTTGAAGTAAATTTTGATAGAATTTGATGAAATGTATGTTGGAAAAGTTGTGGGACCCATAAAATATGTGGTTAAAATTAATTATTGACTTTGATTTAAATTAAAATTAAAATTTTGTGGAAATTCATTTTACTCTTTTTCATTTTCAATCATACATTCTCTAATAGAATAATATTATACGTAAACTCAAAAATTTTCTTAATTTTTGGTCACACATTCTCCAAAATAATCACTATTCTAAAATAAATTTTCTTTCTTAAAACCTATTTTTAATGGAATTCAATCAGGAGCTTAAATTAACCCATGTTTGGTGGGATTAAAATTTTGATTTTTATTTAAGTCAAAATAAATAATTAATTTTAGCCAAATATTTATGGGACCTACAACTTTTCAACGTAATATTTCAACATCTTTTATCAAAATCTACTAAAAATCTAATTTTAATCCCCATAAAAAAAGAACTAAGTCTTATACGGTTGTTTTGTTTTTACGTACATATCTTATGATGATAAATCTTCAAGAAAAAGGAAAAATTTATGTGTAGTTTGTGATTGGACGTGACTATTAAGATTTTCTCTTGAATAAATATTTCTCTTAATAGATCTCTTCATATTTCTCAATCTTTGAAGGATGTAACGTATTATTTTAAGTTCTCTATTCCAAACATTTCTTGAAATACAATAGCAATTGCTTAAAACATTTCAATCGTGCAGAAAATAATAAATATTTAAACTAAAGAAAATATTTATTTCTTGATAACACGCTAAAGACATGCAAGAAAAAATGAAAAAAAATAAAATAAAATGACCACACGAATCAAGAAAATTAAATTGTGTCAAATCTATTTGTTTTATTTTTATTCAATTATTCTTTTTGAAACCAGTGATTTGTGTATTGGTTATGTGTTTTATGAAATAAGATTTAAATAAGAAAAAAGATAATTATAAATCGACGATACATTAAATAAAATAAATAATTGTTGGAAAAGTTGGTTTTTAGAGAGTCGCAGTAAATGTTGTTCTAAAATCGTAATGACCTCATTTCGTGTAGGAATTCACAGCTCGATATGAATCTTAAGACAAAATCTTTATGAACTTATAATGGTATCTCTTATTTGATTATTTATGCACGTTTTCATTTGACAAAAACTATGAAAGGTTTTTGGTTTAAAGCTTTCTTAAATGTTGGTTACAATAGTGTTTTGAAGCCCATTTGTCTAGCCTAGGTGTCTTGGTCACATTCTTAATTATGCTTTATTGGCAATGCTCTTCAACTTGACACTTCCCAATATGCATTTCAACGTGAAAGTTATCGAACATATTTGTATACTAATGCCCTTTGATCTTATGAGGACGAATCGTGTTGTCATGTGATGTCAATAGATCTTATTATTCTACGCTTAAATGAGAGGTGCAACAAAATTTGTTCGACAAAATAAATACAAGTTAATTTTTAGGAAAAATTTTAGTTGGGGTTTACAATATTCAATTAATCTACTTGTACAGATGATGTTTACACTTCTGTTGACAAATCAAAGGGCAAAATGAATGATATCTCATCATCTGTTAGTTTTAACAGTACATGTAGCATAACGCATGGGTCTCAACCTTCTATGTGGCACCCATGTTTTCAACTGATGAAAAGGTGCAAAGTCTCATTTGGTGACGAGCATATGAAAAGTTATTTTTTTCTTAAAAATAAACATAAACTCCCGAATGACGAAGAGTCTGATCCCTCTTCACATCTAGAAGTCCAAAGAAAAAGAGAACAAAAGGCAACCCTATGATGTATGCTTCTAACGTTGCACTTGCACTACATGTTGCATTGTGAAATAACGTTAAAATCATTACTAGTTCAGATTAGATTAGTCGACTCGGGAGATCTCAAATTATGCGATATTATCCCAATAACGTTAAGCATTTGTTACCTGATATTAAATATATTCGAGTGCTATCTAATTCATCAAATTTAACGAGTTATTACTTCATCATAAAAGACTTGGACACATAAAAGACTTGGACACATAATATGGCTTTACGTAAAAACGAACCAAAAAACACTTCTTAATTAATTAAAAGCTGGAACTAATTGAATATTTATTTGTTATAATTGAAAAACTTAGTGTTAAAATTGATATAAATTTTTCAGCATCTCTTCATTTTCCCAGCTTATCAGTTTCTCTTCGTCCTTAACTCCATTTGTCCATTCAATTTCCACGTTCATAAATTTTACAAGCCTTCCTCTCCTATATATATGTGTGTGTGTATGTATCCCAGTATCATTCAATCTCACAATCACAAAAATCTCACTTTTCTAAACTCGAAAAAATATCGACTATGGCTTACACTTCCAATCTTCTTGCAGTTATGCTGACTTTGTTGTTGGTATCGACCATGGTACCAGCACGTAAACTTGAGTCGACATCGACCCTTTTAGCGCGTCTTAAATTGGACGAAGAGGGGTCATCTTCATGTTGGGATGCAATGTTTGAACTCCAATCTTGTAGTGGAGAAGTGGTGTTGTTCTTTATCAATGGAGAGACACAACTCGGGCCGAGATGCTGTGATGCTATACGAATCATCGAGCACCAATGCTGGCCTTCGATGCTTGGATCATTAGGCATCACGACTGAAGAAGGCGACATTCTACGTGGCTTCTGCGATGCAAGTGTTGACTCAGGCTCGAGCTCGAGCTCTGGCTCAACCACTCTGACCACTAATCTCACCACTTGTCACTCATTGTCTCCATAGTCTTACACGGTTGATATTGCATATTGTGATCACTGCACTATAAAAAATATGAAGTATTGATAATAACAATAAGAGCCATGGCTTTATTATTCTCGTGTTTGATCTTTGATAATGTTACCATTTCATTGATTTAATCGTTTGAATTGCATTATGATCCATTTTTAGTACTCTGAAGGTTTGAATCGAGCACGATAACTTGTAAATTGTTGAAACTTCTTCGAATTCGACTAGAGTAAGTAGTAGTTGCATCTCCTAATATAATTATTAAACAACTGAACAAAAAGCTGCCGAATTGGTCTATTTCTTGGCCGCATCAATTGAAATCTTTTGGGAAATGGAAATACGGCTCGAGCAGGAAGGCAAAATGCAAGATTCCTTTTTTCTTTTTTAACATAACTTAGCTGAAGTTTCGTCGGAACGTTTAGTAGAGCCAAAACCAAAATATATGGAACAACCATAAAAGAAAACTCATTTTGTGGTACAATGCATTGTTTAACTTGTAGTAAGGAATTCTTGTTAGGTAATTTGTTCCCTTAGTTGATCAACAAACACAATCAATGACTAGTTACACTTAAATTAACTATGCAAGTTGGAGAATCTTTCAATTCTTTTCTCCTCACATGAGCTGTGATTGAAAATAGAAGTTATGTTTTCCTCGAAAAAGGTATCGACATAAAATCGTATGCAATGAAAATTGCGCTACTTGTAATATCTCATCGCGTATTTTATGCAAAGAATGGCTGTAGCAAGACCCTTTTTTTTTTTTAATTTTTTCATATATTATGACTTGGTAAAAAGTCAACTCTTTTCCTCTTCAACCTTGCACAAAACCGGGATCCGTGTTGAAGCCACATGCTGTTGTTAGTATCTTCACATGTCAATTACACGATAACACCGTACAAGAAATGCTAACTCATGTTACTCCTAAAGGACCACATATGCACAAATATCAGTGGGTTTGACTTTTGAAATTCATTTCTCGGTTTTTCGATCGAACTTTATTTTTTAAATAATTATTTTGTGAAAATAATCTTTACCAAAAACACGGGTTTTTACAAAGCCATAGTGTCATGTATAGAGGTTGACACCTATCCAGAAAGGTCGAGATAGTTGATGACGAGATAACAGCAAATCTGCAATCGAAACCTCACTGCTCGACGACCGTAACTGTAACGATCTTATCAAACATATCATTTGAATTACTATCGAGAAATATTGAAAAAGGTAATACACATTTAGAAGAGATAATCAACACGGAAAATCAATATACAACTATGAATTTTTTCTAAACATCATTTCCTTTACATCTACAACTCTCTCAGTGAAAAACTCCACAAATTTATATATTTTCTGACCTAATTTATAAAGCTTTTACAATACATACAAGTGTGAAACAAAATCAAAAGATCAAAAATTCAAATAAGAATCTCAAGAAATTTTCTTGTTCTTGTTATGAATGTAAGAATAATAATTGTGATTAGAGTTTAAGTTGTACTTAGACCCCTTAATCCTCATCGAATAACTTAATCTCTTCCAAAAGCAGCGCCTTCTAGGGGTCAAAACTCCGGCCGCATGACTCGTGTTCGTCTTAATCTTGCTACGCTTGACGGCCAGCCCACGTACTTCTGGCGGCCGGTATGTACGGATTAACGGCCACTTAACTCCGTTAAAAAATGGGTGACATTTAATATCGGTTGCACCCCTGGTGCACCCTAGCCTCCTCCGCGGGTCCTTAACCAACAACTTCTCTATCAAGTCCCGAGCCTCGGCCATCCCGGGTTCCTCCCTTTCCCCTTCTGCTACGTGGAACCTCACCCCTTTAGTAGATGCTATATTGCGCAGGGTGGATTCTTTACTCGCTCCCTTAAACGGGGTCGTCCCATACAACAACTCGTATATTAAAACGCCAAATGCCCACCAATCGACTCCGTTACCATGGCCGTTGCCGTTAACTAACTCCGGTGCCAAGTACTCGTGGGTCCCGACGCACGATCTTGAAAACGCTGTCGTTGGCTCGGCTACAAACTCGGTGACCCGTTCCTCCTGTTTTCGGTTACCAAAACAACTTTTTCTCGAGCCCAACTTAATCTCGGTCCGATTTTCCAATTTCGGCGAGACATCAGAAATGAAACACAAATCAAAATCTGATAACATAATGTGGCCATCTTCACGGATCAATATGTTCTCTGGTTTGAGATCACGGTATACAATGCCTTGTGCATGTAAATATTCAAGTGCTAGTAGAATTTCAGCTGTGTAGAACCTGACCGCTTGAACCAGTAACCGGTTTCCGGGTTGCTTGCTAAGCAAGGAATGTAGGTCACCATTGGGACAGTAATCCATGAGAAGGCAAGTGTAATGAGAAACTTCCAAGTGAGCATAGAGTGTAGGTAGAAAAGGGTGATCGAGCGAGGAGAGGATTTGAGCTTCAGTTTGAACGTGAGATAGTTTCTTGGACGTCAACGAATCCCGGTCAACGACCTTGAGGGCGAAGTTTGCGTGATCATAGTCGCGTAGACGACAGAGGAAGACACGGCCGAGGTTACCAGAGCCGACAAGGCGGAGAAGTTTAAGATGACGAAGGTGAAGTGCTCCGTCAGAGGATAACGTGGTGACGGCCTTTATAGCTGCCCAGTTGGGATTGTTGTGGCGGGAGTGAGAGCGATGGTGGAGGCTGGGGATGACTGTGGAAGGGGTGGTTGTGGAAGTGGTGGAAAGGCGGTCATTGAAGCTGAGAGTCAGGCTACTGCGTGCTAAGCTACTACGAGCGCTAAGAGTACGATCGGTGGTGGTGGTGGTGGTAGTGGAGGCGGAGGCGCAGCTGGTAAAGCTGAAATCTAGGTCCGAGTCTGGTGTATTGAAAGAAATTTCTTCAATGTCCATCTTTGCTTAGTTTGTAATTGTAAGGTTGCTTGTATAGGTAGGTATATATATACAGTAAATTAGTAGTGTAGAGAAGTAGGGTGGAGGTGGGGTGGGAACATGTTTGGTTGACCCAAAAGTATAAAGAGTAATTAATATGAAATAATTATCTTAAAGGGCTCTAATTTTATTTAGTAATTTTGGTAACTATCTTTTTTCAATAGTTTGTAATTTCCTTTTCTTCCAAGATTTGGAAATTATTAGAAAGGTCCATTTCATCTTATCATTAAAGAAATTTACAATCCATATAATAATTTGATTCCTTTCTCGAAAGTTCTATAAAATTTCCGCGTTTCTTATTATCGATTTGAACTTTGGTATTCAAATCAGAATCTTATGTGACGATGGTACTAAGTTCTTTGGAACAAAATTCATTATATTTTGGGAGGTTATTTACTCAATGACTTTATTGAACAAAAATTGCCTTCGGAAAAGATTGTGAATTTAATAGGTTCAAATTATTTTTAAACTAAGTTCCGAGAAATTGTAAATTATTGGTAATATGTTTCCATTTATTACTTTTTCAACCAAATTTATGTAAAATAATGCAACTAAATTACTAATTATTTATTCCATGTGGAACTTGAATTATTAAAATTAATTTTAGAGTGATAATATAGTACCTTCTTGTTTAATTTAATTTTAGAGTGATAATTTACTTAATTAGGCAAAGGGCAAAGCCCAATGGTTTGGGTCCCACATGGAACGTGGACGCTGATGTTCGCCACGTGGTCAACATGGACCCTACATTGTCGGTTCCATCAGCTAAATTAACTGAATTCTCTGATAAAAACTTATAAACTAATAGGAAAATGAAATAAAATAGTTTTTAACTTACAAATAATTCATCAATAATTTCATACCAATTGAGTTAATGCACAATAATTCAGAAAAAAGAAAAACAAATTATTAGCTTGCCATTGGCACGTGATCATGGGCTGCGTTTGCAGTTTATGTCTTTCTTCCTTAATTTTTTTCCCATGTTTGTATCATATATTTTTTGGGACACGTGATCGTGGGGGTTAATCACAATGTGTGTGTCCCATGGTTTCATTTGATTCTCAACTTGGAACTTTTCTTCGTCGAAAATATAGTTCTTTTATGCCTCCTCAGTAATTAAAATGGGGCCAATTGTGCTTTCAGTCAATAGTTGAAGAGATTGATTTGAATTTTCTTATGAACGCCACATGCAATTATATCTATAAGCACGTGTTAATTCATTGGTGGATAATAAATTTAATTCAAATGTTGAGAAATATGTATTTGTTTAAATTTAATGAAGTTAGTGTTGACATTGCTATTAATAATCAATGTTAAATCTTGCTAGCGATTGACTGCCCTGATTGTTTGGGGTTGGCTTGTGATCACCAATTTGGAGTACGAAAAATAATGGTTTTAAAAAAATCGTCATGATTGCGAGTCATATTTTTTATCTCACTATTGTAATAACACGATCATCAATTTGTGTGCAAAAAGAATTTCGATTCCGTAATCTAGGAGGTCCATAGCTAGGGCAAATGCATGTGCCACAAATGTGTATGCATTTACTCTAGGACATAGCACAATGTTTGTCCATGATATATTATAGAGAGAGACATATGATGTTGTATGTCCAATTGGTCCCCTTAAGAAAAGGGCCACAAGATCACATCATTAGACCTATGCAATTTCATTCTTGGGTTGATTTGTCTCACTCTCTTATGTTAGAGATATTATCTTCAAACGCGTTCATTTTTACATAAATACCGAGTTTACGTTTATGTTAAATAAATTTCAGACTAGATGGGTATAATTTTATATATGTGGAATGCTTGTGCTTGATTCCATCTCAAATATGACTATTAGATGCTCATGGTTGAAGAGAAGATGTATTTATCTACAACATGTTTAGCATACTGGCCTAATGTTCGAAACATTGACTTAGATAGTGACTCGAAAAGATTAAAAAAATGGTCAAAGAGTTGAAGTAAGGTCGAATTGGTTGTCAAAAAGTTGAATTTTGCCTTGTTTGTGAACTATTTTTCTGGGGGGAAATGTATTTTAGAATAGTAATTTTTTGGAGAATGTGTAGTTAAAAAAGGGATTTTTTGGATTTACGTGTAAAATTCTTTTATGGGAGAATATGTGATTAAATATGAGTTATGAAAAAATGAGTTTTGAGATAAGTAGAGGTCAAACAGGGGCTTAGTAAATTAAAAATAATTTTTTTCTTCTTTTTATAGTTGAATGGAGTTCTAAAGAGCGTGTTGAAACTTCTAATTTTTTACACATAATCGAACTAAATTCCCAACCGGCTTAGATTTCTCTAGTTAAACTAGCTTATTCGATCAATTCTTGTAACATTGTCATTGTTGAAACGTCATTTTTAACGTGACCCGTATTATAGATAGTAGTTGTGAAGTTATATCCATGCCTACCCCAACCCCAACACCAACACCATCCCCAACCCAAACCCGTTGGGAGTGGTCATAATATCTTTAGCTACAAACAACCAAAAGAGCTCATTCTTGGCACCATAGTCTCCACATAAAAATCTGTGATTTGTGACCTTTGAATGCATTAACTTGACAAGAAACTATTAATTAAGCCAAATTCAATGCACAATTATAAGATATGATAGAAGGAAACATTTTCACCCCTTTCAGCAGATACATTGTATTTGTCCAATCTTATTAATTATTGAACTCAACTTTATTATATTAAATAGTAGTTAATTAATTAATTATCTAAACTTATAATTTCTTAATCTTGCAAATTGCTCTCTGCTTCTCCAGAATTCCACATGCATCATCAATTCCCATAGTTACTATTCATTATTTTGTCAGTCTTATAAACTCCAATCATTACTTAGATCCTACAAAATGAATATAAAATTATGTCTTTAGAATCAAAATAAAATCCCCAACTAAAAAGATGCCCAAAGTTTAATGTGTTGTCTAAGGAGAAGGAAAGGGATACTTAATTTTGCACATATACAGTTGGCTAGGGCTCCAAATTGTCTGCTGACCCACAAAAAATGGGTACCTCAAATGTCAACAGACAAGCCATGATTAGCAGTAGATACCTAATACATGTCAAATAAAAAGTTTAGAACAAGTCCACAAATTTCTACATAATTTTTTAATTCGACGTGATACGAGAAACGACGGAAGTCTAGAATTTGATTCTCGGTTTGATTCATTCATTCATTTTATGCACATGCTCGCATGTATGTAAGACTCGTATATAAACTAAGCTTTATGCCGAGGCAATTTTGAGAAGAGACCCCTCTTCTTTCCATGACTATGAGTAACTCATTTTGCAACGACGGCATATATTTTTTAAGTTAAAGTAGTCGTTTCCTAAGCTAAAGCGATCCTCTTATTCTACCATAATCTAAGCTGCAACTCTACGAGTTAATTTGCTCGGTTGGCCTTTGCAATCCACTAAAACAAGAGAATCTATAGTGAATCAAATTAATGAACTGAAGATTTATTGTATCTAGAAATTTTTAGAAAAAAAAATGCTATGTCGGACGCTTTTCTCTCGTGCTCGAGAAATACAACTCAACACACACACACACGCACACCATTGGCCAGTGACGAAGAAAGGAAGTAATGAAATCTCCATTGGCATTGAAGAAAGAAAGCAAATTGTTGTTGAAAGTGACACTCACATGGAACAACACACTGAAAATAAGGTGATTGTATATTTAACAAGCCAATAGAGAGACAAGGAGGGATTTGCCAGTTTAAAATATGATGAGATGAAAATGACAAGCTGTCAGATGAGTTTCCAAAAGGGTTAAAATCTTCATTTTGTTCTAAGGTTCTGCTGGACAAAAATGAAACAATCTCAACTAAAAAACTTCCTACCAAACTAAAATTGAATGTATTTTATAATATGGATGCAACAAAACTAACCTCTAGTTCAATGAATGGTATTTGCCTCCAGCTTGAAAGATTCTTTTTGGGGGATAATTAACTAAGTACTAAGACTTTTCACAAACTGGAGGGACATGATTAAGGAAGTTGTGAAATGAAGTTTACCTAAAAGCTTTACTAATGGATAGATATGGCTATAGGAAGATTTTGATGCTAGATACATAATATGGTAAAAATACGTGGATCAAGGGTTCAGCTAACGAGAAGGAAAGTGTGAAACAAGATATTGGGTGCCGCCTGACGTGAGAGAGATACGATTACGAGTTGTACTCTTTAAACAAGGTGATATCTTCCTTTACAAGGAATGAAAGTGTGAATGAGGTGGATTTCTAAGCATGGGCTCTGATAGGGCCATCACACAAGCTAGTCTCGGCTCGTGGAAAAAAAAGTTAAGCTCGACCCACCCATTAGACTCATGGGCTGCATGGGCCAGGCTGGGCCTTGGCGGCCCAAAAGCTATTCAAATTTGTTTTTCTTAAAATATTACATTATTTTAATAAAAAAAATAAAATTTTAAAACATGTTGTCAATAGACTATGGCAGATGCAAAATCGACAAATATGTTGCATTTTTTGCAGCTTATTACAAGGGAACGTGAAACGATCCGAGCACGGGTTGCCTTGTGAAAACACAAACGTGTGGGCTCAACTTGTGTGCCGAATTCTGAACCTTGCTTGACCCGTGACCCATTAGTTCACAAGCTTGGGTTTCCCTTGGGCCGAGCTCGAATAAGCTAGCCGATGAGCTCACAAACTACCTGGGCCCATTCGAGATATGGTTGAAATAATAGGCCTGCGACAAAATCCCAACCCATGGCCAATGGGCTTTTCCTCCTACGAGCCCTTAATCATCTCCTTTGCCACTATCCCTCCCTCATATTTTGGCCCAACCTAGGCCCATTAATACCTCAAATCTCTTTAGGTCCAATCTTCAGAGCCCTTTCTTTAATTCCTATTTCCGAAATTCAACGGGAGTATCTACCAAACCTAATCCCACTCGTTGACGTGTCAAAATCCTCAATTCCTATTGATCCAAATAACGTCATTTGACTAAATTTTTCGCGCGTCAATTAATATTGATTGTATTCATTAAAGCTTCCATTTTTTCTTTCTTCATCCAAGTCGCACTAATGGAAGGTGTACTACACGCTCCATTTCAAATGGACACGTCTTTCAATTTCCGAAGCATTTGCTGACATCTCGAGTAGGGAACCCACCCCCCTTAACAACCCCCAGCAAACCGCCACCGATCCCCGACTATTTCAATTTGCGCTGTATCTGTGTGTTTACGTGTTTCTATTTTAAATTTTTTGTACTTTTCCCTAAAACCCAAGAAAGGTACAAAACTGTTTGTTCTTTCATTTTTTTGTGGAATCATAGATTGTGGGTTTTGTCTGTAGATACATATAAACCCAAGAAGATTTGCAGGCTTGTTATAGATGGTGGAAGCTAGGGTGGTTGTAGGGAATAAGGAGTCAAAGGAAGGGAGGAGAGGGAGGAAGAAATGGGCGGCGATAGGGGCCGTGCTGGTGGTGTTGGTGGCGATAGCACTCACATCTAAGCATGCCCAGAATCCCAAGTCCTGTCGATGTGCTCAGGTATCATTCTTGCATTTCTTTTTGTGCAATTTAGCTTTCAATTTTCTTGTAGGGAGGTTGTGTGATATGTGCATGTTTCTCGTTTTGGGTATGGCAATTTTGAATTTCTTGAATTGATGAGATGTTATAGCATAATTGGGGAAGGAGAAATGTGGTTGAATAGAATCACCCCTTTTCAAATTAATGTTAGATTGTGTGATTGTGAAATTCTGAACTGGATGTTTGTAAGCTAATGGGTACTTCAAGCAATCAATTAGTAATTATTCTGATTGAGTAGTAGTAAAGTTTTCCACTTTGTTTGCTGCCAAAAGCACCGCATCTACTCTTTTTTGTTAAGAGTTGGGAATGTTGACCTTTTGTTATGTTGATGGTAGAATAATATCAACCTTTGAGTAACTATTCGGTATAGCCTCTATGAGCATTTCCTTCCCAAATTGATGTTCATTAGTTAATACTGTGAGATGATAACTATTTCTATTCCATCTTGTATCTGTTGCTGGAAGTTTTGGATTTACAAGCAATTGATTGAGGTACACACTTAATTTTCTGCATAATTTAGTACAAAATGGCTTCCATAGATTCAAACAACTTTGCAGTTCTCAGATAGCGCCAAATGAAGATTGATTGGATTAGGCTTATTTTGTTGGGACTGTCCGAGAATATTTTGGACACTCTTATAAGATGAAAGCATTTAGAATCTTTAAAACAAGATTGTGTGTAGATAAACTGGCTTGTTAGGATAAAGTCAGCATTTATTAAATTATGCACATTATATAATTTCTCTGGTTTTCTTGATGCTTGATCATAATTATTGCATCTACATCACATTAATGCTCCGTTGTTTTGACGATTAGAGTGTAGGAAAAAATGATTTTCTACATATTTGATTGGCTGAAAGTGATTAAGTATCTTGTTCTTTTACTTACCCTTTTTTGCAGGACTCGAGAAAATATACAGGCATCATTGAGGACTGTTGTTGCGATTATGAGACAGTAGACAGTCTTAATGGGGCAGTTCTACACCCATTACTTCAAGAGCTTGTGACTACTCCATTTTTCCGATACTTCAAGGTTGGATGCACCAATAGTGTCTACTATTACAAGAATCTGTTTGTCTAGATAATATTCTGACAATATCTTTTACTGGCTTCATGCAAATTTTAATAATTATATTTAATATAGTTCAAACTATTATGCTTCGTTGATTATGACCGACTGTGTATATTCTTACAATTGCTAATATGATCTTGTGTTAAATGTTCTTATTTTTTAGCCAACTGAATAATCTATTCATTATTAACTGTCAAATGGTTTTGCTGGAAAAAATTGCAAATATGATCCACGAGTTCTGCTTTGTACCCATACAATAACTTTATGATAATCTTCACTTGCCATGGCAGTCACGGCAGTCTGCGATATGATTGTAGATTCTGAGGTCTTAGAAGTAATTATGTCCAATGAAATATTTTTCTTAGAAATGGAAATGCTAGCAGAATGACAAAACCAGACAGAGACCAAATTTACTAGTTTTGTGAATGTCCTCCTATAATGGGGCTAGAGTTTTTAGTCACAACAAAACAAGCTGCAGCACAATCATTGTGAAATTGTTTTGCTGCTAGTGAAATCTGAACTCCTGTAACATGGCAAATATTTTTAGTAATGCAAATTGCTTGATTTCTTTACTTTGTATAATTTCTATTTTTTATTCTTCTTCACATTTTAGACAACCTTGTTATGGTTACCTCAACAAAAAAATTCGGGAATCAGGAAATTTAACTTCTTAAGTTTAAAAAAATTAACTGTTGCACAATTTCCGATTTATGAAATTCGAAAAGGAAAAAATAGAACGAAACTAGATTAAAAATCATATTGGGCAAGTTCTATCTTTATCGTTGGATCATATTGATTACTTGCCGTATTAATATTCAAGCCTGATGTGCTCCATCCAACATTGCAGGTTAAATTGTGGTGTGACTGCCCTTTTTGGCCCGATGATGGTATGTGCAAGCTGCGTGACTGTAGTGTATGTGAATGTCCCGAAAATGAATTTCCTGAACTCTTTAAGAGACCAATGAAACATAGTCTTCCATCTGATGATTTAAAATGTCAAGAGGGTAAGCCACAAGCTGCTGTTGATCGCACTCTAGACTCTAAGGCCTTTAGGGGCTGGATAGAAGTGGATAATCCATGGACGAATGATGACGAGACAGAAAATGGTAATTGCTGTATTCTTCTTGTACCATACTGCAAATTATCCTTAAGCCCTCTATTTTTGTTCTTGTTGCTTGCTCTGCAATTTGCATGTTGAATCTCAAACTAAATCCGTATACGCTCTTAGTTTATCAGATTAAGCCAGTTGTTTATTTCCTAGTCTGTGTTTCAGTTAATTATGTTTACAATGAAAATATATGGTAACTGATTCTGGACTTTATGAGAGAATCACATGACGTTAATTGATATATTCTCATTTGCAGACGAGATGACTTATGTTAATCTGCAACTGAATCCTGAAAGGTACACCGGCTATAGTGGGCCATCAGCCAGAAGGATATGGGATGCTATATATTCTGAAAATTGTCCAAAATGTGAGATTATTTCTTCAGATACTTCTATCTTGTTGGGCATATGACCTTTTGAAAGATGATTGTAATTTGTATGATATGATTCATGCCCATATACATTGAATTGCGTTATGAACTAACCGTAAGTGCTAAAATATGTCAAACGCCTTACTGAATGAATTGTAGTTGTCCTTTGAACTGGTTCTGTGTCGTCTTCATGCATCGAGATGGTCTAACTCTTTTGTTAAATAAACTTCAGAATTATCTACAAATTGAAATTTAGAAATGGTGTTTAGCTTGTAGAATGCAGGTGATTTCCTGCAAGGAATGATTTTTTTCCTTCAATCTCTGCTTTCCCTTCTGTCCTGATCCTTGTAGTGAATCAGTATATTGCTATTGCTCTCATATTTCCAAATTACATTAAGCATTGACTTTATTTACCTTTTGGTTAGTGCTGGGATATTCGTTATGCAATTGAAATATTGCCAGATAACCCTGCAACATCAAAAATAACTACTCGGGAATTATGTTCGTACTATGATCTTAAGTTCGACTGTATGCCCTTTTATTTTCCTTGCAGATGCTTCTGGAGAAATTTGCCAGGAGAAAAAAATCTTGTACAAGTTAATATCGGGCCTTCACTCCTCGATTTCAATACACATTGCCTCTGACTACCTACTTGATGAAACTTCAAATCTGGTACCCCCTGTTTTCATTTCCTTCCTTAGTCCATGTGTGAAGAAACTTTAGACAGAAAGCAGTCAAACCATACCTGAGAACATGCGGGATATTAAACCCACAGTTTTTACTAAAATAGAAACTTGAACCATCTTGTTTTGGATTGTAATAACAAAGTACCAAATCATTTTGCTTCTCTTTCAGTGGGGCAGAAATCTTGAGTTAGCGTATGATCGAGTTTTGCAGTATCCTGATCGTGTTGGGAACTTGTATTTCACTTTCCTCTTTGTTCTTCGAGCTGTGACAAAAGTAAGCCCTTCTAGTATTTTGTTCTTTGATTTTAATTATCTCTCTCTGAGTCTCCTTTCACTTGATATCATATGCAGGCAAATAATTACTTGGAGCAGGCCGAGTATGACACCGGTAATGCTCAGGAGGACCTGAAAGCACAATCTTTAGTGCGTCAGTTACTGTACAATCCAAAACTGCAGGCTGCATGTCCACTTCCATTTGATGAAGCTAAATTATGGAAAGGACAAAGTGGGCCTGAATTGAAGCAGGAGATCCAAAAGCACTTCCGAAACATCAGGTTTTTATCCTACCTTCCAATGTACTTGATTATCAGCTTTGGAGGATTATTGTTCTGAAAGGCTCAGAGTTGATTTCCTAATGGATCTGGATTCTACATAACCTCTTTCTTGTGCAACAACAACGCAAGCTTTAACCAGACATGGTTTGTGCTTGGCTTTTAGGGAAATGGAGTATGGATCGTGTTTAAGTTAGTTTATTTGTCATAAAATTGATGAAGTTGCTATTATTCATTCCAAATTCTTCTATTTTATTGAGCATACAATTTTTGGGGTAAGTTTTGGCCACTCTTCTGCATACTGCAGTGCTATCATGGATTGTGTAGGATGCGAGAAATGTCGTCTATGGGGAAAACTTCAGGTTCTTGGTCTCGGGACTGCATTGAAGATTCTGTTCTCTGTTGATAGTCAAAACTATCCAAATCAGCCTGTAAGTTCCATGTCGGGGATTAATGCTATACTACTTGAGGCATTAGTTTAACTCTTCCCTCTCTTTCTCAGCTGCAATTGCAAAGAAACGAAGTAATTGCTTTGGTGAATTTGCTTAATCGACTATCAGAATCCATCAAATTTGTCGAAGAAATTGTTCCTTCAGTTGAGAAGACAACGGAGAATTTCACTTCAGAACCTCCTGCACAAGAAATTAGCTTGTGGCAAAGAGTACAGGATGCAGTAGGAGGGCTTCGGTAAATCACTACTCTCTGCTGCTTGTAAACCATACTTTGTTAACATTACTCTTCCAAGAGAGAAAATCAAATTTTCTGTGTATGGAAGAGCCTATATGACAAGTATACTGATGTAATGTTTTTCGTTCTTTCAGGTCAGTGAAACTCCCATTGTAGCCGACCATCTTTAGATATAATTGTATCAATTTTTGAAGTCAGATATAGAGCAAGGATGCCGACTAGCCAGGTTTCTGGAGAAAACAACATAATTGGAAGCTATACAGAATCATATACGTATAGGAACATAACTGTTGAAATGAGTTAATAACATTAGGTTTCAAACTTTTTTTTTTTTTTTTCCTCAACTCTCTCTCGACTGTGCTCAACTGTAAAATGTTTTTCAACTGCCCCTTGAATTGTAAGAATGCACCATGTTTTGTAAGCATAGATGGATTGGACAATACTAAAAGGCATTTTATCACGGTCATTTCTATTACCAAAGCAATGAGAGGTGACAAATTAGCAATGGCCTAGTTTAATTCTTACGTTACTAACAAACTAACTTATTTACTCGGATACATATTTACTTATAATTAAACCCTTTAATTTTAGCCAAACATTCTCTAATTTGATGCATTATGTTTAGTACTGAATCAAACATCAAAAACATTTTCTTGTCAGGGTATGTACACCAAATCTTACATTTTCTTTCAAAGAAATACAAGGACACAAACGAGATGATAGCATCATCAGAAAGAAAAAGTTCGTCAAACCTCCAACACCCCCAAGAACCCTTCTCTCAATTTGCACTATTTCTTTAATAAATACAAGAAACTGGAGAAATCATCGCTCATATAACAGTTCTTGTTGTTTTTCCAATGTTCCAACCTCGTTCTTTCTCTCTGGTGCTTTGCTTTTGCTGAGTATCCTTTATTACTACTCTTCTAGCATTGCCAGGGAATGCTCTATGCCCCATTCTCCCTCGGCTTCCTATTGAAACTCTAACCTTCTCCATTCCAACATTTACTCCGATTCTTCGCATGTGTGGCTGCGTTGGAGACTTTATTTGGATTTTCTTCTGAAGGCTTCGTCTCAATATGCTGCTTAGCTTCTTAGTTCCAATTCTAGTCTGTTTAGGACTCTCGCAAGGTGTCTGTTCAGGCAAATGAGTACCTTCAACTTCTTGGACCTGTTCTCGTGTATCTGCTTGGATTGGTGTCAAGGGGAGGAGCGGAAGAGGCTTGGTTGTCCCAGGCAAACTAGGTAATGGAATTAAAGAGTTGCGTCGTTGAGCTAGTGCAGCAGAACTCATCTGTGCTGTAGTACAAAGAGAAGCTCTGCCTGTACGCTTTGGCAATGGTAACCGTTCAACCATAACAGGATTATTTTCTTTCTCTGACGAATCATTGAGCTTAACAAGTCCATCTGTAAGATTAGAGCGCGTTGAAAATTTGTTGTTCTCAGCAAATGGACGAGTTACATTCACTTTATCTTTACCTTCGAACTGAGCTTTATGAACACCAATCGTTTTAGGTGCAAATGGTACTCTCAAATTTTCGCGATTTTCCTCCTCTTGCTGCTGTTGTTCTGCTATTCTAGAGTCTACATGCTGCCGTGCTAGCTTCCTCTCTACCAAAAGTTGCGATTCCAATTCTTTGATCTGAAAATTGTTCAGTGGCGTAATTTTAATGTTCATCAGCAATAAAGTGAAAAAGAAATTGCACTTTCACGTACCTTGTCTTGCAAGTTTCTGTTTTTCGCGTCTTTATCCTTTATCTTCACCTCAAGACCGTGATTAATATCCTCCATCTTCTTAACTTGAAAATCCCTACTCTTCAAATCTTGTTTAAATTTTTCAACCTTCATAGAAAGCCAATGTTTAAGGATAAAGTTACAAACTCTACATTAGAAGTATTCTTTCGTATTAAACTTGATACTATTACCATTTGTTTGTACTTGAAGAGCTCAGTGCTGTCCATTTGCTTCTTTGCAGGACCTAACTCTATTCCTCTAACCCTACTTGCAAAATTTAATGAGCAAAGAGTCTCGGTCAGGTCATTCTCATTCGGACTGATCTGCACAAACATTAACGTCTTTGAATCTCCTCCTGCAGATAGGAATCCAGAATTTTTAGCTTCCATTTCAGGCTATGTAACCTGAAATGATACAAATTTTATACATATACAACTATTACCTAAAGAGTCTTGAAGCAAGTGAGTGAGCTTGGAGTTCCTACATTGTAATGGTTAAAGAAGATTTAGATAGATATATATGGAAACTAGAATCATAAAATGCATAGCTATAAGTGGACATTAAAAAGACTTGAACCCCATCTAAGGCTTAAATTGTTAGAGAGTATGGACACTTGACACATTTTTGTATTTTTAGCCTTCAACGAGCATATCCATCTATACCTGAAAGGAATATGTGGGCTCTTAGTAGCAAGAGCAGATATCACGTCTCCAAGTGCAGATAGCGATCTATTAATATTCTGGGTTTCTTTTAACCTTTCACCCTGCACTTCGGTCTTAGCTATTCTCTCACTTCCTGCTAGGTCAACAAGCCATAGCTTGCTTCTTGTGCATTCTCCATTAATTAGATTCTCTCCCTTCACCATCACACAGTGCATGCTGCATTTGTGAAACCACACGTGTTCAGCATTAATCTGCCTTTGGCGAAAGCCAATTAAAAGGAAGGAGGTGCAAAAAGAAAGCAAACCAATGTGATCTGCTACTGTGTTCATTGGCATTAGTTGATCCAACTGCCCTTCCATTACTGCCAGTCCTAAGGACTTCCCATACTTCATTCACGTTGGTCACACGAGCTTCAACAATCCCGGGAACATGATGTCCTCCTTCAACTACTTGTTTTATCTCAAGCCTGACAATAGTCAAAGTGTAGTCAAATTAAGCTATAGAAAAATTCAGTTAATGTGTGGTGTAATTATCTTCAACTTAAGTTTCTATCTCCTAAAAAACTTAAATATTTACTAGCTAAACGTGATGAATACTATTGTTTGCCCAGTTTCTATTTGTGTAGAGTACACACACACCCACCCCCACACCCACCCACCAAGTAACTTCCAAACTTGAAGATCAATAATATACCAAGAAAATGAAATGATGTAAACTTTAAAAATTTACGTCTAAAATAAGTGTGTGTCTTTTAAATTGTAAACTACACGCGTGCCTCAAAACGAATAAGAGAGATCAAAGAGAAGAACGTATCCAGCCATGTTGATTAAGCAACAAATGACTTTTTTAATTAAAGCATATCAATGCATTTTATACTCAGCCTACCTCTTGAAAGTAACTCCAGGCTGTGACCCTGAAACTAGTAAATCTCGTATTTGTTCATTATAAACCTCCAAGACAGACACGGATATTTCATATTGGAATGTATTCTTTCGCTCCTCAATGATGTGAAATAACTCCTCAAGGGTTCTATAGTTAACCCCACGGTTATCATTTGTTCCCTCCATTGTAAAAGTTTTCCCGGTTCCTGTCTGACCATAAGCAAATATGCAGACATTGTATCCATCTAAAACTGAAGTTGCAAGTGGGGCTGTATCCTCAAAAACATCAGCTACTCGTACAAGTACAAAGGAATGGAAACTACATGTTAGCAAATGAAAAGGAATATCATAAATACAAAAGCATGTGGTCTCTTTGCAATTACCCTGGTCTGCTTGAGGGCCGAAGACAGAATCAAACTTAAAGATTTTCTTAGATATTCCATTTGATTTAACAGTTAATTCCCCATCTTTTTCCGACGAAAAGTCAATTGCCATTAAAGCTCCTGCAGCAATCTCGTCAAGGTTTAGAGGCCGACACCTGCAGAATACTCTAATGTTTCCTGAGAAAGTCATCACTGTCAAATATGAGCATTTGTTGATTTTCATGCCTGACTTGATATCAGATGGTCAAAAATATAATCTCCTTACCTTTCAATTCGAGAACCCTATTATAGAGTTCTTTCCTCTCGTTGACGCCTTTGAGGAATTTAATTTTTACATCACTATATAGTTGTGTGTGCTCATTTACTGTCAACAAATTCACAAGTATAAATTATAAACAAGTTAACTAATGTTTAATTGATAACCAACTTCTAAGATATGCAAAAAATTACTTTTGGACTGAATGATAGAGCTAACACTGTCCATATCTGCCATGCATTGCTTAAAAGATGTTGCCACTTCTAAAAGCGTGATATGGTCCATCTTCAAAAGCTGTAGTAAAAGAATTTCCATAAATAAAAATAAAAATCTGTTTGTTTGACTCGAGATGCATCATAAACACTATAGACTACCTTGAGTTTTCTTGTCAAGTCTCTCAGTGATGAAAACCATTTGCTCTTTTCTTTCACTTGACCCTCAATAGCAAAGGCTGAAGAATCGAAAATCAGCACAAAATCTAATTATATAGACTATAAATTTAATTAGAAATGATCTTCCTTACCCAGAGATCCAACATGCATTGATTTACGCATAAGCTCATTCTGAAGGTCATTCAAAGACTTCAAAGCTTCTTGGCATTCTCTGCTTCTGAGCTCGTTCTCTCTCTTAACCTCTTCTAAAACCTTTTTTGTTTCTGCAAGTTCCTTCTTCTGGGATTCATTCTCTATTTGAAGCCTATGGAATTCTTCATCCACGGAACCATAACCAATATCCTAGACATGTGTAATTTAGGAAAAGTAAAAGATGAGTCTCAAGTATATTGATGCCCAAAACTTCTATTTTAATAGGTTTCGAAAAAATATAATTTACTTGTGGTGATTCGCATTGTGGCATGTATGTCAATCCCATTCCTTCGACCTCTTCAGACTCTGAGGTAAAATATATATGCATTCATCAGCAGTTCATAAATCTTTTAAGCAGTTGAGTGCAAGATAACACTTAATTATCAATTTACCTGCTGAAGCATAATTCCTAATGGAAATACCAGAAACTATTGGGCTCCCAATTACTCCTTCAAATCTAATAGACAATCCCTCATCTCCATTAATGCAAGTTTTAAGATCAGATATCACCAGTGGTGTATTTGAGCCAACACGAGCATAAATATCTAAGTAAGATACAACCTGCAAAGTTTCAACTAGTTTAACACATTTGATCATTTTATGCACCACAATAAAGTATGAAATTGTTTGTTACCCCATGAATCCTTACCTTTTGGTCCTGTAAGTAAACATCAAAAACTCTATTTCCGGGAGGACCATGAGTAAATACAATCTCAGCAAAGTACAGATCAACCATGTAAGTTCTGGGTTCTAAAGTATCAAAATGATACGAACAATTCCCAAAACGTGCAGTCTGGTAAAGACTAAAGCCTTCTCCATCCCCAGTTATGGG
>CAIGRB010037834.1:0-12678 GCA_903798255.1 Fraxinus quadrangulata
CTCTTCTCTGGTAGCAAGTCCTCCTCCATTCATCACATTCTTGTTTCCTTGAGTCGGGCATTCTATGTGTTGGACTTCTGAAGAAGCAAGCTCAGTAACTAGCTGGTTAAGTATGGTGCCGCCCTTGCTAAATCCAAGAACTGCTGTTCTTGGTTCACATGAAAATGATGGAGTAACCTCAGCCTGGTATGGCTCTTTCTGTTTTCCTAAAATGACTTGCTTTGCCTGGTAAAGCAACAAATATGAAATTGATGACGTGATCACCAGAAAATTACCAAATTTCAGATTAAGGCTCTGTTTTTAATTTTGCTGTTATTTACAGAAAATAAAGCAATGATGCACAGTATATGATTTGGGATAAATTTCAGAAAATAGATATAATTGCAATCAGGACCAGGAAAAATAGAATCAACCAGAATCTTATCACAAAATTGTTGAAATAGGTAAAGATTGTCATGCACTTGTGGTGCATTATCTGACACGTAGCAATGACTTCGTTTATGTAAATGAAATGGCTTATAAAGAGGAGTAAAATCAATCTTGGGCAAGCTACTGGATGCACCCACAATAAAATTTCTGATTCTTTTTCTTCTACTGCATAGATATTTCCTGATGGGAGAAAATTTTAAACTATGTTTCAACTCCATAATGATGAATTTCAGGCATGCCATTAATCAACCAAATGACTTCAAGATGAAAATCTTTAAAACTCCTGAACAGAATTTCTTATTACGCACAATTATAGTACTGACTTGGTGAATTTTATTCTATAAAATCAGATTTAGGTATTTGACAGTTCAACCCGATAAAAATCTACGGCGAGATATTGAAAGCTCATACAACTAAGAAAGTATTACTTCTTTCAGAAATTCTGACAAGAGCAGGACAAGTGAAGTAGAAGCTGGGAACCCCGTTGCATCATAAAATTTTGGCTCTCCATTCTCGTTAACAAAAGGGATGAAATCCTTGTAAATAGCAAAAGGTCCATTGAAAACGGGAGCCTCAATAACATAAGCATTAACAGACCCCTCAAATTTAGAAACCAAAATTTCAGCAATTTTTTGAGGATCAGATAATCTCTCTATCACTGGATTTTCAGTCCCTTCCACTCGATCTCCATTAAAAAATATGATATTTCTGTAAGGTACCTATCACAAACGGGATGTAAGATATTAATAGGTTAGGACTCGAAAACAAAATAAAATCTATCAGTAACTCTTTTGTTTTTATTATATGCAAATAAGGATTCAAAAAAAGAGTTATTGCAGCACAAATTGTGCTTTTCAGGTTATGTGAAGGATGTGCGCGCAATAACTTACATAAAGCCTTTTGGAAGAAGAACAGAAGCAGAGAGATGCAGCAACTCTGTAGAAATTTCTGCTATTTGGATACAATGGAATTTTCAAAATTCCACTCCAACGATCCATGAGTGAATTTGCTGTAAAGATATATTGTGCAACAAATAATGTTAAGCTCAATGCTCATTAACTAAAAACAATTATAAATATCAAAATTGATATATGCCACCACACAAACACCATCATTCTTCACCTCCTTCATCGTGGTAAGAATAACCCATTAAGGGTAAGCAGCGGTTTATTTGGATCACAAAAGTGCATCTAAGTAGTTATTTCATGCCATTATCACAAGGCATCATTAGCCCTAAATTAACTTCTCTGGCTGTTAGTCTTTCACACTTCACAATATACACTCTATCGGTTGTCTTCAAAAGTCATTATATGGACGCAAAAACAAGATGTCTTCGAATTTTCTCTGAGTCTTGTCACAAGCTAAAATACACCTAAACTGCGATAAACCATGATAATACTAATTCTTATAAACAATCACTTGACTACTCTTCGCTCATATTATGCCAATTGTCGCCGTTCTTCCTAGTTTCAAGATACTTTCCATTTCTAGAATTCGAAATCAAGAACCATGATTTTCAAAATACAAGTAGATATATAAATTTATACGCATACTATCCACTCATCTAGTTTCTTCAAACGCAAATCAAAACCGCAACATAGGTTTTCCCATAAACACTTCCTCCTTGAACAGTCACCATTTCTTCTTCAACATGATTTCAAAATACAATCATTTCCATCCTATAAATTCTTCTTGCGTGTATTTCTAACAAAACTAGAAAAATAAAATAAAACTATTTCAATCTCAACTCAAAAATACGAAAACTTGCTCTGAATTACAAAATATGGTGTTTGGGCCTGGGAATTTGAATTTGCTAATAACAATGGGGTCTAGTGGAAGCAGTTTCCTCCACTGAAATTTAATTTGGTCAAGGGTATTTCACAGATTACAAGGCCGGCCGGTTCTCAAGGCAAGAAGAAAACCATAAACAACCACATCAAAAATTCAAGAGCGAACGATGTTGCTAGAGAAAGATAAGAAAACAAGTTTCGAAAAAATAAAATCCAAGGAGCTAGAAGAATGGAATCGTAGATCGAGGTTGTGTTGAAATTAAATCATTCAGAACAATCGGATGGAGTGCAAATTCAACAAATAAAGCCCCTTTAACACAAATAAATATGAAACCACCTTCCAAGGTTGGTGATGAAGAAGTTGAGTTGAAATACAATGCAAGTCCGCTTGTGCCTTGCTCTATCGATAAGACTAGACAAGCCTGGTTAACAGAGAAATTTTCCTTACTCACCCAACTTATACTTATTGCGATTTGAGCCCCGTTATTTTTTAAGAATATATTTTGAAATAATAAATTGATGGAAAATATGTGATTAAAATGAAGGAAATTTTTTTGATTTGCATGTAATACTATTTTAATGAAGAAAGTTTAATTGAAAAGAGGGAGAGAAAAATGTATTTTGAAAAAAATAGGAATCAAACATCGTCAAGCTTAAAAATACTTTTTAGTAACCACTCAGTTTCTAGATGCAAGCATGCTACACAGATAGGTTCAATGACATGTTAAAAAATAGGGAGACACGCGTTGACACATGCCACCTCTATCCCTGTCTTTGAGCTTGTACAGATTTTATTTATTTCTCTAGTCACTGACATGCCAAATGAAAAATCCAAGTGACACGTTACAACCATTATTAAGAAAATGACAACTCAGTCAAATCATATCAGTATAAAATTTCATTATTCACGTAACTTATATTATGGACATATGATTACTCGTCGAATTTCAAATTGCTTCTCATTTATTACTCATCTTTGAGACGTTGCAATATATCTATCATTCGCCAAATTCAAGTAGGGGTGGCAAAAAGGTTGAGTAGCTCGTCAAAGCTCAGCCCATGAATGGCTTGTATTCGTTTCGGGACAAGCACAAGCCTGAGCAGAGCCAGGGGTTCACTTAGTGAGCCGAGCCTCGAGCTCATGAAAGTTCACGAGCCCACGAGTCGAGCTCATGGGCTCGTAAAAAGTGTGAAGAAAAAGTAAAAAAATTAAAAAAAGATAAAACGAGCTCGTGGGATTGGCTCGGCTCAGCTAGTGAGCTCACAAGCTCTTGGGTCGAGCCAAGCTCAGGGTAGATGCTGGCTCGGCCCATTACCACCACTAGATTCAAGGTTCTATAGATCATGTGTTTTTCTTGATCGGTAACATGTTTTTGATTAAATAATAAGGTTATTCCTTAGATGTGGTGGCAAGTCGATCCAAGCAAAAAAAAAAAAAGTTTTCAATATAATTACTACATGCGTCAGTACAATTTATCCTATACAATAACCAATCATATAAGTCGACCACGCCACAATTATATAAGCCGACAAGTTTTCAAATATTTTCAATATATTCAATAACAAGTTAGGACAAGTAATCACTTACTTGAGAAGTAGTATTTTGACGAAACCCTTGTCACAGTGAATACAGGTAAGGAACAGGAATCTTGCAACAGGCACCAAGTCAGATCACTTTTAAAATCAATATTAAAAACCAGATCCTTCCTCGGCAATGATTTCTTAAAAAAATCAAGCATGGACTATGGAAAAGCGCAGCACCTTCTGTACAGACAATAAATAGCATAAAAGTCTCAAAATTACAGCTACTAATTTCTATATAATCCTCAATTCAAAAACTTATACTTCCGTAAATTTACACAAAATAAAACACTTTGCACTATAAGATCAGATAATTCATTTGAAAATTTAAGAACATAAATTCTCATAATGGGATATCTGTTGCTGCTACAGTTATGGTAGAGCTTCCCTCTGCTGGAGAAGATAATAATCATCATAAATACTACACTGATTCAAAACCCTTGACACAGTAAATACTCTGATAATAGAAACTAAAAGTGGTGAAAAAACCAAAAGAAGTACCATTTTCAGATTGTCTGTTTCAGTTTCTTTACAGTACTTGTGATGTAAAATCCATAAGAAAAAGGGCTTTATTTTCTTGAATTTTTTATTTGGGTCTTCTTTAGAGTTCAACTGTGGACTGCCGACTGGCCGGAGGACTGGGCCGCGACTCACGCGGTTAGACCGTTAGGGTTGAAAAAGGTTTTGAAGCGTGCAAAACTTGTGGTTTGTGAAAGAGTGAGGGGAAGGGAAGGGAAGGGAAGGAAGGAGGATTGAAGGAGTCGCAGTGACAAGGTCGACTGGTCGTCGGTCGAAAAGAGACAACGTCGGCGTCGCGGTTGGAGTCGGGTTGAAGGAGAATGAAAATTGATTTTCCATTTTGTGATTTAAAAAAAAGGGATAATTGCAGCAATGGTCCCAAATCTTTCAAATTTTTGCGTACTTTACCCTAACGTTTGATTTGTGCCAACGGAGGTCCCAAACTTTTAATAAATATGCGACGGGGGTCCAAATGGATGAGTTAGTTTGACCGAAATAGTGAACTTTGACTCATTTTGACAAAATTGAAAAGGACAAAATTGTAACTTTACAATTAAAACATTAAATAAATAAATAAATAATCCAAAACTTAAAAATAAATAAATAAAACACACACACACACATACACACTCTCTCTCTCTCTCTCCAGCCAACAGTGCTGGCATCGTGCAAGTACCATCACCGCCGTCAGATTTGTACTGGCGGCACCACAACCGCGTCGGAATCCAAACCCTCACGATTCAATCATCACTTTAGTCTTCATGAATCCCCATCAATCTGAACCTCCTCAACCAAATGAATCCCCCAACCCAATTTCAGATCAGGTGCATACGTGAATAAATAGACCTCATCCACATCTCCTTCGCCATCCTCTATGAATATTTGATTTCAGATCTGATTTTAGATCCGCCGCTGCCAGATCCTCCACGAATATCCTCACAGACCTCATCCTCACCTCCCTCGCCGTCGCTGCCACCTCCCATCGATTTACGCACAGCCATCTCCATCCACCTTCGTCTAGGGTGGGATCGATGACCGGCTAGGTTTGTGTAAGATTGTGGATACATATTGTAGCCTTCAATCGTTGATTATTGCTCAACTTTAGACATACCGGTAAAATTCATCACTTTGAGGAACGCTCTTGTTGGAGAAAAAATTGAATTTTTATAGGTTGGAATGGGGTAGAGACGGGGTGGGACTTGGGATTTTGGAAGGGGAAAGAGAGTATTGAAGAACCTATAGATCGATTTTGCAGGGGAGAAGATGGATTTAAGGGCGGAAATTTTGGGTTTTGGGGATGCCTTTTTAGCTTGCGATAGGTAGCAGATGAGCCCCAACTGTGGTGGTTTTATTCCGGCGACGGTGACGACTAGGGAAGAAGAAGGAGATGAGATGGGGGTGGGGTGGGGTATGGTAGGGTGGGGTGATAAATTTATTTTTAATTTTTGGATTTTTTATTTATTTAATCTTTTAATTGTAAAGTTACAATTTTGCCCTTTTCAATTTTGTCGAAATGAGTCAAAGTTCACTATTCCGGTCAAACTAACGGTCAAATGGATTGGACTCTGCCGCATATTTATTAAAGGTTTGGGAAAGTGCGCAAAAATCTAAAATGTTTGGGACCGTTGCTGCAAGTATCCCTTATTTTAATTGATCAAACTTTAATTTTAATTTATTTTTATTAAATATTAACGACACATCATGTCAAATTTTATTAAAATTTATTTAAAAAATTATCAAAAGTTTTGTCAAATAATTGCTTGTGGTAGAATCTAATTTTCATAAAGATTTGACCGCTCATAAAATTTTCATAAATGAGTGGGGCAAGAATTTAAGTTTTAGACTTTTTATGTTGTGATACCACGTTAAACCACAAATTTTTTTAAATCTTGCAAAATTATAATTAAAGTGACATAATTAATCTTCCATTTGACATTGTAATAAAGTGGAAGATGTATTAGAAAAAAAGAAGAAGAAGAAAATTTCAGAATTTTTTTTTTATATTATCTTGTGGAATTATTTAGATATGACCCGTCCCAACTAAAAGAAGAAAACAAGAAAAAACTGATAAAAAGACAACTTTATTTAAACTATATTCGTCTGGCATATATTGTGCATCAAGCATCAAAACTCTCTCCCACTCTCCCTCCCAATCCCAAACTTGAACTTGTTCGTCTCAATGTCTCGACAGTGTAATGATCAAATTTTATCATTTTTTTTCCCTTAATAGTGTTCGATAACACATATTCAATCTTTCACACACACACACACAAGGAAATGTTATTACAAGATTGCTCGAGACTCGACCAAAAACATTTTCCAAAGGAGTATTTTGTAAAGATTGTAACACAAATATCATTGCAGTTTCCTTAAAAACATGGAATGTTAGTTTCCATAATGTTTTTCATCGTCTTTTCTGTATCATGGAAGGTCGAAACGGGTTATGCTATGCGTACATAACTCATAACATAATGGTATCCATAATAGACACATGGAGGCCCCCTATCGGGGGATACTGACGCAGAACGAAAGTTCTGGATTTACAAACGTAGACCCAAACGAAAGAATTGTATTACACACGAAAATAATAGTCTCCAAAATTCAATAATAATTATTCAGAAACAAAAGAGCCTTTAAATAGTCTTTGGAAACCCTAATTTAAGCAAAAAGATCAAAATAGACATCTGCTAAATCAAAGCAATTAAAAGCAAAAGTAACGCTAAACTTTGACTGCCCGATAACACGCCTTAAATTGCGAATTTGAGGTCGGAAACGACATCAAACCCCGGTGGAGACAGTATGAAGCGCTGAAAGACGTTTTCGAAAATATATTATAATAGAAAATCTGACACCGGTGCGAATAGTTATGCCAGTTTCTTTGGAACAACTCGTTTTGTCAATTTTCGGTCAAATTCTTCTTCAAACTCCAACGCCAATTGTCCTAAATCAATCCCCCTCCCAATAGGGGCATCCGCGTGTCAATTATGAACACAATTATGGGAATTTCCCGGTCCAAATTAGGTTAGTGCATAAAAAAAAATTGTAAAATTTACAGGACAATTCAGCGACTTGGTATTGATTATGATTTAATCCAAAGAGAACCCAATTGAATAATTGACCTCTTTTGTCTTGGCTTTCACAAAAACTGACTATAAAATACTCAACGATTTTCCCATTTCGTTGCACTTCATCAAACTTTCAGCATCACTTCTTCAAATTTTCCCTCTTTTGATCTTTCTATTAATGATTAAATTTTGATCAAAGTTGGCATCAATTGAAGCCTCCGCAAAAATTTTTGTTCGTTTCAGTAGATTTAGCAATAAACTGAACGGTCCAAAAAAGTCTACTCCAGAATTTTTTCGAAGTGTCCCAACACGTATTTTCAAGCTGCCGCGTTTCTGATGCTAAAAGCTTGGCTTTTCTTTAATTCTTAATCAGTCAAAGAATGAGAATGTCACTGTCTATGTGCAAACATTCACCATTTTTGCCGCACATTCCTCAAATCGGGAAAGTCCACTGTCGCCAGCCACCGAAGGAGAAGGTGGCGGTGGTCATGGGAGCCACGGGGACGGGAAAATCTCGACTTTCCATCGACATAGCCACCCGTTTTCCATCTGAGATAGTAAATTCAGATAAAATGCAGGTGTACGAAGGACTCGACATAACAACGAACAAGATCACTCGAGAAGAGTGTTGTGGGGTACCCCACCACCTCCTAGGAGTAGTAGATCCTAACATTGATTTCACTGCTAAAAATTTTTGTACCATGGCTTCCCTTGCTATAAAGTCTGTAGTCAACAATCGAAGGCTTCCAATCATCGTTGGAGGCTCGAATTCATTCATCGAGGCATTGATTGATGACAAGGACAATAAATTTCGTTCCAAATACGAATGTTGCTTCCTCTGGGTGGACGTATCAACGCATGTGCTCGACTCGTTTTTGTCCGATAGAGTTGATCAAATGGTGGAAAGAGGGATGGTAAATGAGGTAAGAAACATGTTCAGATTGAATGCAGACTACTCAGGAGGACTTAGGAGAGCAATTGGTGTCCACGAATTGGATCGTTACTTCCGGGCTGAGTCATCCTCAAATGACGAAACTCGTGCTAGACTACTAGAAGAAGCAATAAATATGATAAAATTCAACACGAGCAAATTGGCATGTCGCCAAGTGGAGAAAATATATCGACTTAGAGACGTTAAGGGATGGAATGTGCACCGGATTGATGCCACCGATGTGTTCAGAAAACGAGGCAAAGAAGCGAACAAGGCATGGGAGAATATGGTGGCTGTGCCGAGCACCGCGATAGTGAATAGCTTCCTATACAATTTTGGCCGTGTGGAATATAGGAATGTGAGGGCAACGAGAGCTCCGCTGATGGAGACGGCAGTAGCAGCTGCAACTCACTAGACAGTTGCTGTTTGTTCTGCCTAAGGTGGATGTACAATACTCGACAATATTTAAAAAAAAAAAAAGTTAAAAGATTATATATTTACTATCTTGTCATGAACTATACTACGTATGGACCAAAACTTTTGTAGATGTCTTACCTTACAATTTTGTCTCTCTTTTAGTGATTTATGGCATCTTCAGGCCATCAAGTAATTGAATTATTCTGAGTTGGTTTTGCATGTATTATACTCGAATTTTTGGATTCGTACACTAGTACTTTGAGACCTGATATTATGAATCTTATCCTCCACTTTGGAATTTTTTTTCTAATCTTTTTTCCTACTGGAGATGCTTTTTATTTGCAAAACTTTTAAAAATCCAGATAGAATTACAAACTTAAAAATAAATTGGTTTCGAAACAGAGCTGAGAATTTGAGAGTCAAGGATGAACTTTTTCTTCTCCATTCGATTCATTAATGCTAGAAATACTATGCAAAACGTGCTATAACCTTATTAATCATAAGATTTAATTACTTTGTGTATTGACAAGAATATACTAATTTTGTTGGAATAACAAATAATCAGGTATTTTAAGAATTATCTTTGTAGTGTGCTTTACAAAAAAAAATCATTTGCGTTCTTCTTCTTGATTCCACCTTCAAACCCTTCGATCTTCTCCGGTGTCCTTCAAAAACTAAAAACTGTAGTAATGGGTGGACACAATAATAAAAAAACTTTAGTTCAACCTCAATTTAAGGGTCTATTTAAATCTAAAACTTTTTCTGATCTATTATGATTCAGTCTCCATTAAGTTTATCTCAGTTTTAAATTTAAGTTGTTAAAGATAAACTGTATGTATTCATTTTAAATATTATTTTCTATATGTTTCTTCAAATACATTTTTTGACAATTTTCATATATAGGTTGTGGCGAACTTTGAATTTTCATATTTTGCCTAACCCTAGTAACATATTAATCATATTATTTAAAAGTTTAAATTTTTAAATAGTGAAAGAATGTATTCATATAAATATTGTCTTCTACCATCCTCTTTCTAGAATTCCACTAACTCCAACTCCTCAAGTTCTGTAACAATCATCCCAAGTTCCAACTCTACTATTTGCATGTTGGGTTTTTTTATATCCAATAAATTCAGGCGATGATGTTAAACCGTTTTTTGTTTGGATTATACTTCACAGACCTTGACCGATGAGTGAAGTAAAATATCGACACCACAATTGTTCAGATCGAACCTACAATCTATTTGGGTCATTTGAAGTAACTTAATTTATTAGTGTTGCTCATGACACAACCCATTATCTTGAAATGCTTCTCGGTTGATTGCCCACTTATATACTACCTATTGGGCATCTACTATTCCTTAACCTAAAAGTCCACACCCTTACCTTTATATATGCTGCCCCGATATTGTTGATGTGTGTGTGAAAGTGTGGTAGCCGTGTGTTTGAGAGAAAGGCAGCGTCCCTTTTTGGCTTCGTGCTTCCCAGTCTTGCTTTGTGCTTGACTGTGCCTTGTCTTCTCCTTCTTTTCTAGTCTTTGTAGCTGATCCTTGAGGCTACTATATTCTTTACACCCTGCCATTTGTGGGCAACTCGAAAAGCAACCAGTTTGGGGTGTTTCGATTTGGGATTTTGGTTGTCGATTATGGTGTCGATTGGTGCAAAGTGAGCCCGGAAATTGAGAGATTGGAGTTCATTATTTAACATTTGGTATCAAAGCGTTGGTTGGTGCGAAATCCGATGAGAAATTGATGGAGAAGAAGAAGTTGATTCGCGCTTTTTTCAAAGGAACCGAACATGTTTCTCTCGATTCCGGCCAAACCAGTGNCTAAATCTAGACGAATTTCTAGATAATGTCTGATTTTTCGTTTGTCACGTCAACTTGACGAAATCCTTGTTAATTTGTATTGGAGAGGAGTTTTTTTCATGTTCATTTTGCTTGTGTAGCAAATTAGCAATAGGATTAGGGTTGTTTCAAGTTATCTTCATAACGAGGCTGTGCACTATTAAGCATTTATGCTTGTATGCTACAACTTCTTTACTTTGTTAGTTTGGAAGTAGATGGTAATAAATATAGTCGTTTAGTTTATGTTAATTGCGATGTTATAAACGAATGAAGGCTTCTGTAGGAGGGGGACGTATGCCGGTGAGGCTGCTGGGGTAGGTTTTACAGATATTTAGTTTCAAGTGCTGGCTTGGGATCAATTTTATGTCTTAATTTTGGATAAGAACTATATGTTTGCATTTACATGCATTATCTAATTTCCTCTCCAAATCTTTTGTCATGTTTGGAGATTCAAAGGGCTTGGTCAAATATTGCATTCACCTTCTAAAGTCTCTTTAAAGTTTATTCTTTACTGACATTTTAGTTTGCCTTTTGCTATTCTTATCTTCATATTGGGAAGCTTAACTTATCTAGAGATTTTCTTTCGACTAGGATTGCACGGTTGGAGTTGTTTGATGTGTTTGTGGAGTGCCATACGATGCAAGCAAGTTTAATGTTTTTTCTACCATGACCGGAAGGCACAAGAATTAAAGGAATATAGATGATATATGGGGCGGATTCAGGACTGGTTCCAAGATCGGACTAAAAAAATTTCAAGCCAAACTAAATAAAAAATAAAATAAAATTACACATAAAAAAAATTGGTTTTACATTAAAATATATTTACACCTAAAATCTAAATGGGCCTTACATCCGCCCATTCACACTCACTCATGTAACTTCTTCAAAACTATTTCATTTAACTTATTTGAGGTTTGATCCATTAGGCTTTTTGCATATAATGACTGAATGGAGTGGTATTCACAATCATGCCCACAACTTCTTAAGGACAGTGCACCTAGTGAAATTACAAATGTTAGGATGTTGTGCTTTGAATAGGTTAGAGGGGTAAAGTACCTAGCTATGCACGGTTTTAAATTTATTTCACGTTTATGTGCCTGCCAAGATGAAACATATGACAATTTTGCTCGAGCATGTTTGGTATAGCTTTTAAGTGCTCATAACCTTGTCAAATATCATTTTTATTCACATATTTCATAAGACTAACAACATTTATTCAGACATTCCTTTGAACACACATTTACTACCTAGTGACATTGGATTGAATTTATCCAATAGGTTCCTCTATAGCTGTACCCTTGATCAGTATCAATAGTAATCCTATTCCGATGTATTGTGATAAATATTTATCACGAGAGGAAGCGCGTCTGGAGCGTGCCAATCTGCCATGGCGATCTCAACAATCAAGTAGGAATAGGGAATTTAGCCATAGATAAGTTTCCACGATGATAATGATTTGTTTGGATCCATTTATACCCGTGTTATTTGACTTAGATAGGGAGGCCCTTTCTTTTCAGCTAGCTGTTTGGCAAAGACAACGTGGTAGGGACCCTCAGAGCACAAAAATGTCGTTCCGTTGGCCTTTGTGGGATTTTAGTATGTGGGAAAAATGAAAGAAACTTCGCGTGGTTGATTCCTTTTCTCTCTTTTGTTACATATCCCTTTGCTTTGCCCTTTTGTTACTACTTGTTCAGAACTGGACCATCCATAAGGCAATTTGATTGGCAGATGTGACGTTCAGTTTTCCACTGTGACCTGCACTTAAATTAGCTGTGTTTAAAGGACATTTATAAGCAAGGTAGGTTTATTCACTATCATACAGTGCAGCCATATTTGCTTGTTGAGTAAGGTGGGTTGTAAATTGTAGGAACAATTTTTAAGATGGAAATGAAAACAAAGTTAAAATAGCCAAAACTTGAGAAATATTGTGTGTGAAACATGCACAGTATGTATTGTCGTAATCCTACATTACGACAAATAGCAGAAACTCGGGTAATATCCTTACCTTTCATACTTGATCTTGATGAAGTAGAAAGGAAGAGGATTTAGAATGAAGGGGACTGAGCCTTTTGCAAAATAATTAAGCTATTTGTACATGTC
>CAIGRB010037890.1:0-27126 GCA_903798255.1 Fraxinus quadrangulata
AATTACCACTGCATATAATGTTGGATCATGGTGGATGCAGTTTCATCTTTTCTCTACCTATATAAACCCTCATTTGGACATTAGGAAAAACACACAAAAACGAAGTATATCTTTCTATTGAAAAAAGAAAATATTATACTCAATTTTTTCATATTTTTCTGGAGTACACTTGAGAGTTCTGGAAATCACTTTGATTGCTGCACAATTTGTTTATTTGATCGTTGTATCATTGTTCACAGAGGTCGCAGCAGTTATCGATTAATGCAAAATGAGACCGTTGCAACAGTAGAATAAACAGTGCTATAGCCGCAAGATTTGGAAAAAAAAAAAGGAGGTAGTCGTCTTCTGAAAAATGAAATGTCAAAATTGTCCTTGTTATGAAATAATGTGTAAAATAAGTTAGAACTTTAATGTCTTTTCACATTTTTTTTAATCTGATTGCTATCAACAAAGTCAAAAATTGTTGTCAAAATGGGGTCCTTTTACTGTATAACGGTCAATTCATTTATTCTCATTTTTGGAATAATGTGATTTAAACAGGGGTTAATTTTTTTTTTTCACACTTTAAAGTAAATAAATGGGCTGTTTCTAGTATTTCAGAAACATCATAAGAGGTCCCTGAAGCAGACAAAATCTTCAGGGGAGTCAATGAAAACAAGCTCCAAAATGAGCAATTTTGGACAGCTGTTGGCTTGTAATAATAATGCAATCCAACAAAATGCCACTTGTTGGGTTCCTTGATTTTACTAGTTGTTTTCTTCTCTGGTCCCACCTTCCATCACAAGTCTCAAGAAAAAGATTAACATAATAGAAATCAAAACTGGCATCTTCTAAAATTTGTTTCTTATCTTTCATAATTTAATGTGATCCTATTTAGAAAGTTATCCTTTGATGCTTTCAAGTTTATCACCTATCCTTAAAATACTTGTATATTTAATGATAACTGAAATAATTTTAGACTACAAATAAAAAAAATTCGAGTAGAAAGACATCACGATCTTTGTGGAAACATATAATGATTTGTCGAGATAAAAAAACAAAATATAATGATTTTTTTTTTTTTAAAACCCGGCGAAAGAAGAACACAACGATTTGATCCATTGTTATTAAGGTCGTCTTGGCCGAATAAGAAGCTAGTCAAGGGCTGAGTTGATCTAGTAAGCCATTTACTTGAAGTTGACTTGGTCTAATTGAAAGATCAATAAATAAAAGAAAATTAAAAAGTTAGTTTACTAAGTATTATTCTTCATCCAAAGTCTTCTATAAAGATTCCTCATTGTATTGTACTAGAAAGTACCAATTAGAACAGCACAACCACCATTAATAAATGAATAATGCACGGACGAGACAAGCCCAAATCATTCCTCAATTCACATAGCAAACCCATAACTCTGATTATTCCAACTTATCCACAAATCAGCAAATCTCTTCATCTTCTTCAATTCTGCATAGTTGAGATGTTGCAAATGTTCTTTGCAGTGGCATTTTCTGCAGTCCCTTTGACCCTTTATATTCCTCCAGTCAGAAGCCTGAATCCTTTCGTCGAATTCTTAGAGGATATATGGAGGGAATCAAGTTTATATACCGGTAGGATGTTTCCTCGTTTGAGGTATGCTAGTACTAGGATCTTCAATTTTATGTTTTGTAATAATACTGGGTAGATTTTATAATCAAGCCACTCTTCCTATGGATTCCTCAAGTATTAGCAACCGTTTGAAATCTAGAAATTTTATGGTTGGTCTTTTTTGTATCTTTACTAAGCTTCTTTTTAGTGTCAGGGAATGGTTTTTGTGGGAAATACTAGATGGTTTTGCTGTTGGTGCTAACTGTTCTTGAGGGGTTTACATTAAGATAACTTGTGTGTAATCAGAGAATGAATAAAAGAGAAATCTTTTTATTGTAGCATATGGACTTTTTTTTTTTTGTTAACTTTTTTGTTCACTCTGTTCTTCCCCCCTTTCTTTTCAGTTTTTATTTTCCTTAATTCTATTTGAGGTGAATTGCCTAGTTACTATTATAGAATGTTTGGTAAGTAGGGTGGGCAGTATGACAAAGAAAAATTAAAATCTAATATTTTCCACCAGCATAAAGACCAGTTACTATCCCGGCAAGATGCCAGTTTGATGGATCAACAAATGATAGGGCAGAGATACGGGTTCACTCGACTAGTTAATGATCCTGGGGCCTAACTAAAACTGATGTCTTAATCAGAAAGCGAACCCAGCTAAAGTAAAGGGACTTTGGCTTGGCTAAACCAACTGGGAAAAGGCCATCAGGCTTGGCTTGACGTGCATCTTTTAGGAGAGTTGCACGGCCAAGCATCATCCTATAAAGGAATCAGCTTACAATTGCCCAACCAAAGTCTGGCCCAAATTCTGTCTTGAATTAATTTATTTTGTTCAAAGACATTAGTAACAGTTTAGACACAAGATCCGCCACATCAATACAATGCAAAAATGTCAAAAGTAACGAAAGTGCCGGCATCTATGAAACAAGTCTGATTTATTTAGTGAAAAATTGTTTCAAGTAAGAAGGATTAAATTTTTATTGCATTTTGCATCGAACTACAGAATGAATCAGGAACAGGGATCAAGACGAAACAAGATGAATTGAACAAGTAACATCCAAGATTTGTGGAAAACTGAAAGAATGAAAGAATGATTTGCTCTACGAAAACTGTTAAAAAATCATTTGACTAACTTGAATTGGTGCAAGGCTTTAAGAACCAAAAAACATCCAAATTTCTTGCTTCCTTTTCAGCTATAGCAGCACCAATATGTCTTCCGTGGTTGTTCTTGTGCCTGAGTTCGTCACTTTTCTCCTCCTTGTCGTTAGGTTTGAGCTCCTGTAGAATTCCTCTCTCCTGAAGCTTTTCATTCACGTGATTCAAGTCAGTAATTTATACTCGTGTATGCATGATTTTGAGTTCACTTTTATGATCAATGCATACTTTGGCATGGCACCAACTCCATGCAAATTATAATATGAAGCACCATACAATCCAAGATAATGAATGGTCCTCGGCAATAATAAATTTATAAGTTCATGTGTGGTATGCAGTACTAGATATGACTAAATACTTAATAACAGAATTCTAACTTCTTTTTCTTCCTTAATAATAAACATGGCTAAAATGTCCACCGTGGAGATTTAGATGGAATAAATCTAGTTACATTTGATTGGCCTAAAATGAGAAAATAAAATGAATTTAATTCTCTGAATATTCAACTTAATTTGGAGGATTTGAACAGTTTTTTTTGAAACATTCATGCATACCTGTGGTTTCGACATGTAAGACTTAGGCGTTGCATTGGTAGGCCCGTGGCTGGCTGAGAAACATTGTGGAGTTGGAGGAGAAGTCCGAATTTGCAACAGGCTTTCTTCCTCATTGCGCTTAATGTTCTTTACATCCACAGATATGGGGGTATTCTCTGCATCATCATTTCTTCTGCATCAAGCATACCAAAATGGTTAGCTCTCAAACATTATTGAGACTTCACACAAGCCTACAGATAATATGTGGTGATCGAAAGGGCAGTCATCAGATCATATTTGACCAGTGTGTTCCAAACAAATACATTTAGTGCATGTTTGGTGCAAATTATAGGGAGGATTGGATCTATAATGTAAAATATTTTTAGCCTTTTTTTTTAATTATCCAATCCTTCATATAAAACAAGTAGTAGTAGTAGTAGAAGAAGAAATTTACTTTTTCCTTCTTTGCTTCTCTTTTGAGTTGCTCTTCTCGGTTGCTTCACTTTTAACTTGACTTGATTGAACCAGTGGCTTCCTATCCTTTTCTATGTAGTCCAAATCTCGTGAATTCTCTGCATTTCCCCCAATCACATTGTCTGCACCATCCTTTCACCTCGTTGCCAGTATCTTCAGTTCATTGCAATACATTTAGTGCATGTTTGGTGCAAATTATAGGGAGGATTGGATCTATAATGTAAAATATTTTTAGCCTTTTTTTTTAATTATCCAATCCTTCATATAAAACAAGTAGTAGTAGTAGTAGTAGAAGAAGAAATTTACTTTTTCCTTCTTTGCTTCTCTTTTGAGTTGCTCTTCTCGGTTGCTTCACTTTTAACTTGACTTGATTGAACCAGTGGCTTCCTTTCCTTTTCTTTGTAGTCCAAATCTCGTGAATTCTCTGCATTTCCCCCATTCACATTGTCTGCACCATCCTTTCCCCTCGTTGCCAGTTTCTTCAGTTCATTGCAAAACTCGGCAACCTTGTTCAGTAGATCTCCTCCAGAAAACAAATTCCGAGCTGACAACGTACTTTTAAGCCTCGGCACTTGATTTTTCGTTGTCATGATATCATCAGTCTCTTTCTTCCTGTCTGCGCTTGATTTGATGCCCTCTTTCATTCCATGACCTTTGCGATTTGGAGGGGTCGAAAAATTGGGATCTTGATTTTCACTATCTTCAACAATCCTATTATATTTCGTGTTTGGTGATATGAATGGTTGATTCACCCCTCTCTTCTTCAGTGTTGCATCTCTGAAATTGTAAATGAGGTCACATTCTAAATTACACATGAATAACAGTTCAAATTATACTGCTTAGAGCTGGGTTTTTAATCAGTACCTTTTATTTCTGTCGCCAAATGGAAGAACCTCAGATACACTAGCTGCTCTCTGAAGCTGCACTAGCATCATATAATGATGAATATCAGACATAAAAATGAATCTCAGTTCCTATATCGAACTCAAAAACTATGATGGAAGCTAGACGAAGTTGAGAGCCGGGACGAGGAAAATGTCAACCTTATTGAGTAGCTCAAATCCTTATATAATGGTCTATATTTTCATCTTTATTTGACGTGGGATTTATTCCTTAACAGACTACCCAAATACGCACATAATTTGCCTCGAGTCTAATCATAAAAATCTAGGAATTATAAGATATCAACGTCCCAAAATTTTCTTGAAAAACAAGCACTAAACTTACACAAATCAAGAGAAAAAAAACGCAAAAAGCAATTCAAACCTTAGAATTCGAAGTAGGAGTCCTTTCTCTCTCTTTAAAGAAATCTTCAACTGTCTTCGGATGATTACAATCTATAAACAAGAAACAAACAGGATCAATTAACATAAAATTATTCACTCAAGAACCAAGAAAATCACCACACACATTGCAATCTATCTTCCATAAGGCAGTGAGTGTGTGTGTGTTTTGACTTACTGGGTCTGCAGAACCAGGCCTCGTCGTCAATGGTATCATTGGGAACGGAGAAATCGATCCATTGAGGGGCATTGATGTGCTCATAAACCTCATCTTTCACAAATCTTGAATCAATGTTTTTCCAGTCTATTACTGCCACCTCCATTAAAACTTAATAATATATGAATAGCTTGAAAATTGATATATACAATTTACAGATGAAAATTTTGTTTATAAATCGATATCTGCAGAACCGCAGGTGAAAGCTGGATATAGAACAGTAATTTTAGAGAGAGAAAGAGGGAGTGACGAGTGAAGAAGAGGAACGTTACTTTGGGGACAGTGTACCGTTGGTAGGGAGGGAAGGGTCTTATTATTTTTGTATTATTAATTACTTTTCGACCGTTGGGAATTTTCATTTTTCTTTATTAGCCTTGGGTAACTTGTAAGATCTGGTCCACATGAAATGTAAGCTCAACCTTTTCTTTTCCTTTTTCCAAAAATATATTTGATGTTAGATCCTGATTGGATTATTTAGATTTTATTCCAAGTTCTTAAGAATAAATTGAGTCAAAGCATTTAACAAGCTTTTTTTTTTTTTTTTTAATTTACAGTTTTGAATTTTACTTTAGCAATGTACCAAGAAATTAATTTGTTTCTTCCAACAAACATACAATAGTTATAGAGCACAATCAACATTGGCGTATCCAAATACCCTTTTTAGGGTAGTCAACATTACTTGCTTTCACACATTTTATCACTGCATAAAGTTCGAGTTTAATTGATTTATATATATTTTTTTCTTGAAGATGCTATAACTCCTCAAAAATTTTAAACATGGAATGATATAATTCTGATTAGTTTAAAAGATTGAGATAAAACAGAAGTATTGAATATGTTATAGATCATAATAAAGTGACTTGATTGTCACATTACAACGAAGCACCCAAGGTCACTAGTACCCTCCCGAAGGGCCAATAAACAAGCCTTTCACCTACATGTTTAATAAGAGTAGAAAACACAATCACGTGACTTTAGGTCAAATATCACAATCATATCTACATATAGATATTGTAACCGATGTACAATAAGTGTCAACCTTTCATGCTACCTAAGTATGGGCATAATAGTTAGCACGTAACATTGGACTGTAACAAGATCAATTATTGGCTCTACTAGGAATGTACTAAAGTTACTAGAACCATGTGAATGAACCAAGATGGTAGTTCGGTGTGATTCTACTTAAATTCAAATCAATACTAATCAAGGATTGGTTAATTTCGACACGATTTTCGATTCTAATACTTAGAACCAAAAACTCAATTTTAACCCGAAAATTTTATTTTAATCAGTGGCCGGATTCACCAACCATTTTGCATTTTCTTCTAACGTCACCATAGTACGCTGGATCATATCAATTCATTATGGTGTTATTTATAAACTCAATTTAATGAATCATTTAGATTAAGAAAAAAGTTGGGCTCCTTCAAAGTCAACTTTTTTCGACCCTCAAATGTATAAAGATATTAATAATAAAATCCGTACATGTTTTCAATAACTCGTAGTATTATGTTTTTATTTAACCAACCGACCTATAAATTGTTATATTTAGTTAAACTTGAAAAATACAAATTATAAGCATCAACTTAATTAATAAAGAGGTTCGGAAATTTAGATACTTGAATAGCCAGTAGTTCTATTTAAGGTATTCATTAGTACTCCAGTTGAACCGAATCGAACAATGCTCACCCATAAGGTTTGCATTAAAAACATATGAATAAATATATTCAACAAACATTTTCAATATATCCATAATTAACACATTTTGCCTTAATAACGGTTTCTGCAAAAAAAAAAAAAAAAAAATTTCATTAAGAGGGACTAAAAAACACTTATTTACCCATTATATTTTGAATAAGAGAAAAAACAAATACAATACATTGCAACTAAATATCTTTCAACGTTTTAAAGCACGCAAACCAAATTTTCGGATAACAATCGTCATAAAGGATAATATTTGCTAATTCATGAAATATTAACAGTAAGAATGTGATGGGAAAAGAAGGAATATAAGTTTGATAATGAATAAATGTTATAAACTTTTAATGTAATTAAATTATAGTACGCATATAAAAAAATATGTAGTACATAACCTATTCCTTATTAATTTATGGTTAATATTTAGGAAAAATTAGGACGAGGCTCCGTAACCTTTTAATTAGTGTGATTTGCGATTCTTAATCTTCAAAAGTGAGGTTATGGAATCCAATATATTTAGGTCTGTTACTTGGGGTTCACGTGTGACTTAAAATTGAAGGGCATTACTTTGAAAACACTTAACATTAAACTCCAAGCCACATGAAAGTATCCAGGGGCGAAGACAAGGGTATTGAAAATAATGTACAATTTTAAATATTGATATTTTCCCTTACGTCAGATACTCACTTGGAAAGGTTGGAGACCCAAATCAAACTATATTGATCACATTTAGAGTGCAAAATGTCATTTTTCATGTTTGTAGGGCGTACTTTCGAAACTTTGGGGTCGACCAAAAAACTGCCCCTTCCTTTCGTTATTTCCTTTTCTTCTATAGAAACCAACACACTCCACCGAAGTATGCAGTACAGATATAGGGGCGAGGGAGAATACAAGAAATGTCGTGTAGTTCAGTTACATTATCCTTCCTACAGACCACCTGGGTTAATACGCAACAGCAACTCAACCATGGCTGCCGCCCCAGTTCAGTTGCAGCAGTGACCCATCGGCCTCGTGCTCTTGTAATTGAAGCCAAAACCAAAACCAGAAGAGAGGACAGGACACGACTGCCCATCATGCTCGTATTCGTAAGAAGGCACGTAATTTGCTTATTCTCCTTTTTTATTTTTGTTTCTCTAGTTTTTGAATTTGAATTTTGAATAATGGCATTGCTCAGTATGTGAAATTAAAGGGTTCCTAGAGTTAAGATTATTATCATGGAATGTAGTTGTAGAGCTTGAAAGGGAGTTCTTTTCATTTTCCGTAGTGAAACTCGGAATGGAAGTTTGTGTAAGATCTCTCCTTCTGCATCAATTTTTCTGAAATTCTGGTTATTGATAATTGGGTTCATGAAACATGGAATTTGGGGTTGTGAACAAGTATTCCCTTTTTAAAAAGGTTTAGTTATAGAGAGTAGGAGCTAAGCTTGACTTTTTGTATTTTTTTGGACACCCTATTTTTCAGATAAATGGTTACTTGTACATGTTTCTCGTGGGAACTCTCCACACAATGCATCTTTATCCAGAAAATAAAAGGAGAGTGTTAGAACCATCTATACATCACTTTTGTTTTGAGTACTTGTTCCGAAATGAAGTTCAGATTGATTCTTCTCTCTGGTTTTGACCTTTTTTTTTTTTGTCTGGTCTATGTATTTTACATTCTGTGATGGAACTTAGATTTCATTCCTTTATTCAGACTTTTTCTCTGTCTTGTTTCCTGATTCCCAATGATGCCTAACCATCAGAAGTGTTGTTGATTTCTCCTTTTCTCAGGTTGAAGGAACACCAGAAAGACCAAGATTGTGTGTTTTCCGCTCCAACAAGCATATTTATGTTCAGGTGATCGATGATTCAAAGATGCATACCCTAGCTTCAGCCTCAACTATGCAGAAACCCATCTCAGAAGAATTTGACTACAGCTCTGGTCCAACTATTGTAAGTTGAATGATGAAAATTTCAGAAATTATATTAGTACATATGTAGAAAAGCTTACAGATGCTTTCTGTTATTTTGCAACAAAAGAAAAGTGCAGTTTCAGAGTTCAATTGACTTTGCGCAAAATAATCTTAATACCTACTGTTAAATGCTCACAAGTTGCTGAATTCCCTAATTGGGGAGGAGTAAATTTGGCGATCTATATATAATACCTAGATTACACACTATTACTCGTGGGAGAGATGCTGGAGTTCAAGATATCTCCAGTCCTTTCTTAAGAGTCTCAGCAGAAAAAAGATACTAAATGGGTAGGATTCACTTTTAGTATACACATGCATAAAGTTCATAGAGGATCTAACTTCGAATCCTTTTTTGTTCAGCTCCCTCTAGAATCTCCCACCAATTTCAAGTTTACGATCCTTTTACTGTCTCTTCAATTTGCCTTCCTGAAAAGTTGAATAAATCTGGAATCAATTATCTAACCTAAGCAAGACTAATAAATCAGGCTTGAAATATCTGCAGCTTTTTCGCATTGGACCATAATTCAAGTTACATCCAGAACTGAGCTTTGAATTTAATTATATTTTTCTGAAGAAGTTTAGGACATCTCCCTTCCCAATTTCACACGTTAGTCTGACATTTAGAGTTCCAATATGCTCATCGTCTACTACAATATCCTCAAAAACCATGACAGCACTTTACCTCCTTCAACCAAACAATTTTAAATCGTGCTGATTTCAGTTTGATTCAAACAGACATGGCAAGTTTGTGTGCAGGACTTATTCTGAAAATTGCTATCTCATAAAGAAGTAGCATTTATATTTGTAAAACTAGGTCACATTCAAATTCTTATATATTTGTAAATTCTACTTTATTGTTAAGCATATGGGCTGATCTAATCCTTTTAGTCACCTTGATCGCAAATTCATCAAGTAACTTACTAATTTTTTAAGGTATTAATCATCTACATCTAACTGTTCTTCTAATTCCATACCACTTCAAATAACAACGGAACATCTTATGGACCTTCCTTTTTGTATTTACAGAAAATGGTGACTGTAGAATGGAAATGAAAACATATAAACACCTCTATTAATGCTGGTTAGCAGAAAATTATTCTAAAATCTAGTATGTCAGCAGGGAATGCCAAATCACTAGTAAATTCTAAATTGTTATGGTGTGATGCATTATTTAGTGATTTGGAATGCTGAATTAGGCGACTTGTTATTTATCTATTTATTTTTTATATAGGTTGCTTCAGATTATATCGTTTTGATGAGAAAGTAGAGAATTTTGAAGAATAATAAAATGATTTCTTACATGATTTTAAGTCGATTTCCTTTATCATAATTTAGCTGATAAAATTTTATAATTACCTAGAAAAGCCAATTGCATCAGTTGAAGTACTTCACGAGTAATTGATGTTATAATTTGATGAATTCTGCAGCCATACATTCAAATGTATGCATCATCTACTTGTTAACAATGTATTTTTCCAGATTTTTGGAGCAGACTGTGGCTTGGTACACAATAGTTTACTGTGACAGACTTGAGTCAAATTTCACCCAGTGATGACATTGAGAGACCACCCAGCCAGCCTCAAATGCACACAAATATACTGCACAAAAGCACAATTCAAAAGCAGTAGGTAGTAGGCACAAATGAAAGCATAGAATGCAGTTGTTACATAAAGCTCCTCAATCTCTATTTCTGTCAACAAAGGAATGACAGGGAAGGCTGCAGGAACACAACTGCTATATACAGAAAAGAGTTGCAGCTGACACCCAAAACTGCTGGGCTATGGCTATGCTGTTATTTTGTACCTGGCAATCTGAAACTGCCCACTAGTCAACTCTGCTGGAAATTATTTAGACCCAAATATGTGGAATTAACACAATAAGAGGCAACAAATCATAATTTATTGTTTTTAGAGGATTATTAAGGTAATTAACCCAATTAACCCTTTGTTTAAACAATCACATAAACATATAGATCAAAAAAATAAATAACACCATGTATGATCACGGAGGAAAACCCCTTCTCAATATAAAAAACCTCCGAGCAAACTATTAGTAAAATCCACTAGAAAGCTAACTTACAATTAGTCTGACACAGCTAAACATTAGCTGACTGATGTGAATCCATGTAGCAATATTAGTTTTGAAACACACAAAATATTGAATCATAACCCTAATAAGCTAAACCTTGATTTGAAGCTTGACCTAATAATGTACTGAATTAAGAAACTAAAGTTATAAAGGAACTTGACTCTTTAATCACAAAATATATGAACCTTCCTATGAAGTTGTTAAAGGCCACAAAGAGTACGAATCTTTGATAAGTTCGAATAGTGTGAACGCCACAAATATTGAAAATATTTGATAAGTTTTATTCAATTAGAACAAGATAGGAAGTGAAAAATTTCACATTTGATTAATTCTAATAAATTAATGTCTTTATTGTACAATGAATGTACATTTTATTGGCATAAAATAAACTCCTAATAAAACAAAACTCTAATTCTAAAGACAAATCCAAATAAACTAGAAAACTACAAACAAATCTAAATAAAACTAAAATACTACAAATAACGAAAATACCCTCAAACTAACTCAAAACATAAAATTGCAAAAATGGACCCCCTAAATAATCGAATTTGACCCTCAAAGTTCGATAAAGTCATCCAACAAATTTGTGCAAAATCGACGTTTTTGGATTATATGGGCGAAAATCTGACAAACGACTTAAAAGTTATATGCATTTTTGTACATCCTGTGCATTTTCTCACATACTTCATATTGTTTCCATTTTCTAATTGGTTTAGGATCTCTTCTAATTTATCCGTATGACTCCGGAACATACAATTGATTCTTGTTAGCTTGCCCTTCATTATTCTCATCATTCCCTCTCTCTTCAAGAAGATTCGACCTTGAATCTTGACATTGAAATTAAATATGTTTTTCTTCCTGAACTTTCTTTACCTTCTTCTTGAAGTTTCTTCATTTTTCTTGACCTTTCTTTGCTTTTTTTTTTTTTAATCTCTCTCTCTCTAACTTGAAAATAATAGCCAAAGCTCTCATACCTACTAATGTGAACCCAGGTAGTAATAGTATCTCTGAAACCCATAAAAGATTGAATCACAATCCCTAGAAAACTAAAATCCCGGCTTGAAGTTTGACCTAGTAATTTATTGAATCAAGGAATCAAAGTTATGGAAGAACTTGCCTCTTATTTACAAAAACTATGAACCTTGATATGAATTTGTTGAGCGCCACAAAGATGAAATCATTGATAAGTTCGAAATTGAGTTCAATAAACGACAAGAAGAAAACAACCTTACTTTGATTTAATCTCATAATAACATGTTATTTTACAATGAAAAGAATGAGCCCTATATATAGGGAACTCATAAAAACCTTAATTAAAGCGTAAAACATCAAGAAAATATCTAGAGTTCTAAATGAAAAAGGAAAAATTAAATTGCCTACAGATTTTTGTACTGCGCGCGCGCACTATGTATTCTCTTATCCGCACGTCGTTCAGTTGATATGGCTATGGGTTGAAATTTTGCATCTATGCGCGCGCACCGCTTTCTGGCTACACTTCAAGCTTCGCTTCTTCTAACTTAGCTTGAATTAAGTGCACTAATTTTGGTTCCTCTTCCATGCCAACATGGAATTTGATGTTTTGCTTGTTGCAATCAAAGACTCGGTCCACGTTGTTTGAACAAGTGATCCCATGACTTCCTTGATCTTCTTTACTCTAGATCTCGTCATTGGTCCTTCTTCTACAATCAACGAATCCTTACTATCCTTCGTCCCATGATTCCTACCATTGACTCTGACCACTGAAGTTGTAAATCACTAAAGAACTCCGTTGGTTGTGTGACCCGTGCTCCCCAACAACTCTGGGCTACTTTTAACTTTACGTGGATTACCAATAATGAACTCGTTCCGGAGCGCTGACCTCCTAGCTCCTCTTTTTCAACTTCAGAACTCTGAAGGCTTAGGTTAAGGTAGAGTTTTGTTTGGTGTGTGATCAATGATCTTTTGTATTTTGATCTATGGCTAAGGTGAAAGATATATGGTTATATATTTGATCTTAAAGTATTTTTTCTTGACTAAATATAAGTTTCAATCAATAACAATATTTGGGATGAATTTATGAATCAAAGATCTTGGGGATGAATCAAGAAATCAATAGATAGTCTTTTACATCTTCAAATGCATGGTCTATAATGTAAAATAAAGATTTAACTTGCCTTTGGGATGATCTAGGCTTTTGTATATATGGTGTATTTGAGCCACATTATTTTGGAAGAATGTATTTTGGAATAGTAGATTGATGGAGAATGTGTGGTTGAAAGATAGAAAATATTATTTTATTGAAGAATGTGTGGTTGAAAATAAGCAGAATAATGATAATGAAAATTTTAATGTGGCTCAAATATAAGCATAATATGAAGTGTTTGAGGTTAAATATGATTAGAAAATCAGAAAAAACCATGAAAATAGGGTTTCCCTGATAACACCGCTGCTTGAGCGCCTATCCGGCGGCCAGCAAGCGGTCTTTGAGTAGTCGTCAATATTTTCTTCATAACTTTTTCTTTCAATATCGGACTGAGGAGATTCAAAGTGCGTTGAAAAACTAACTCAGGGGGCTAGCATTTTTCCGGTTCGAATGTTTTCTACTTAGAAAATACATCACAACTTGTGACTGAGAATTTGGAGCATGACTTGTGCAATGCTTTGTCACTCATTTGACTTCTAATTGCATTCCATTGATCATATATGATCTTTTTAGATATTTTTTACTCTTCCAAAGACTATACTGCTAACCTTTAACTATTTTGACTTAATTACAACTTCATTACTTTCATTTTGTGTAAGGAATAGCCAATTACATATAGAGACCTAACAAACTTGGCTAAATACCTGCCTTTTAGCCTGACACTGCCTCCGGAGTCAGTTTTCCCGTAACTGCCTCCAACACAGTCAGTTTCGGTCATCGGGTGCAACCGCCCCTGGACCATGCAACTGTTTGAAAGTCCAAGCCTGCTGGCTCCACATCGGTCCCTTCACTGGAAGTCAACCCTATGCAGTAGCTTGGATAGGTATATCTACGCAAGTTGGGCCATACCGCCCATGCCATGCTGCCCACAACTTGCTTGAGTGCATGTTGAGCTTTCCGCTCGAGTTGTGCACCCGAATGCTGCCTGTAGCTCATTACTTTCATGCTAGGCAATCTGCCCATGACGTTAACCATCTGAATGTCAAGCACAATACTAACCCACATTGCCCTGCTTCTGTTTGTCTGTTATGCAACCAACACATACAAGGCATTGGCATTGGCGACTATCCCATAGCCATTGCTCATCTCAGGGGGCTAACATGCGCCCTCTAGCCACTTTCATGATAACCTAGTTGGTATCTCCTTAAATAACATGGATAGAACAAACTTCGATGATTACCAGCCAAGGCTTTAGGAATTGTGAGGAAGGAAAGATCAAACTTGAAGCTTTTCAGCCAGTATCGAAGAACCTTATCAAATTATGAAAGACTCCCTAAACCTTATTGAAGATGGTTTATTCAAGTCTTACTGTAGAATTGACAGATATAAAACCATTCCATGACTCTGTGTGTGCACTTCCCTAAAAGGGACTGTGAGAAACTGATTCCACTAGAAAGATGAATTTTTTAGGTCAAGGTGTAATAAAATTTATGGATCTTTATATGAAGCAAAATGGTATATCTTGAAGTTAAAGGCTGCCACCATGTATCTTTTAACCTTTCTTTCCTTCACGTCCTCTAGTCTGAAGCTCAAATTTGATAATTTGGAACTTCACATATGGATTAGAAGAGAATGAAATGGAGAACCTCCAATTTACTCATTTAAATTGGAATACATATTTGGTACTTGTTTATCTAATTTGTGGCTGAATAAAGTGTTCCTACAACTCTAGAGTTTCTATCATCAGATCAAATAAAGGAAATAGGTTATCTGAATATGCACCTGATTTCATTTACGTCCCTCAGTGTAAAATAGGAAGTCTTTTGACTTCTAAATTTTTGGTCTCAGGAGGTAGCAAAGAAGGTGCGTGAAGCTATCGCAAAGTCCTGTCTTGAAAAAGGAATTACCAAGGTGGCTTTTGACAGAGGGGGTTACCCCTATCATGGACGGATTGAAGCCCTTGCGGATGCTGCTAGGGAGCATGGTCTGCTGTTTTGAAACTGTGGCAATTAGTTTTACGTAATGCCAACTGTAATACCTGTTCTTTTCAGTTTTTTGTTTTGTGAAACTTTACAAGCGAAGAATGATCAGAATGCAGTTCAAGAACTGAGTTATTAATTTTTTCTTCGCGTTCATCTGTAATTTCAATTAAAGATTTATAACTGGAGAGACCTATTTTGAGGTAATCCTTGGTCCTCCAAAAGCTTTTATGCTGACTAACTTTTTCTCTTCCTCCAAGTTGAGCTCCTAGGATTAGAACCAACAAAGTGAAGCAAACAAACCCTTTAGGCTGCTAGTTTCAACTTTGATCTATAATCTATATATTGTTGCTGGCTATCAGCTTTTTTGGAACCCACATCCATATCGATCAAATTTTTCGAATGCCAGTAATAAAAGAAATCACTTGAATTTATTAATTCTAAGCGGTGATCTGCAAAACATCATATTGGACAAACTTTGCATTAATTCTAAGCTTGCTTGCCACAGCTCGGAATGTGTTGGGCCATCAATCGCTGAGTCGTCTTGGTCACATACAACAATCATTTGGCTGATTGCTCTAATCCTCAAACAATGTTTCTTGAACTCGATTTGCAATGCAGAGGCATAGAGCTATAACACAGGCTTGGTAAAAGTTCAAACACCCAGTTACTGTGCACAGTCGTGTACTGATGTGCGCTGGTCTAGGTTTCAATTCAGTCCACTTTTATACTTCCACTCAGTGACAGTGGGTGTGATGTGCCAATTTTGGGAATGCCAAATTGAATGTGTGAACTTGTCACTCAGACTCGTGAACAAGCATTGTTCATCAATTCAATGGAGATTTGCTACAGATTCATTTGGTGAAACTAGTTGATTGGACAAAATTATCATTGGTTGTACTTAGTACTAGTCTAGGTAGTAGTTGACTCATATCAATTTGTCTATTGAAATTAATATACATCTTAATATATTGAGTAAGTTTAGGTAAATCTCACTATCACCTAAACTAGTGCTACATACAGTGGCGGACCCAACATCGAAACTCAGCCCGGGCGGATGTTGACCAGTCAACGTCGACAATCAACGATCGTAAGAGCGAGGTAGCTTTACATATTTAAATGTAATGTCATTATATTTTGTTGGTGATGTAGAATTGAAAAATGTCAACATTCATAATTCCAAATCCACAGTTCAAATTCTCCCAATTCCAAACCCTAAATCCAATTCTAAATCCATCTACAAAGAATCGATTATATAAAAACATAAGTAGAGATAAGCTTAATAAGTGAACAAAATGACCTTAATTTAGGTCCTTTTTTTAGGAGTTGGATTAAAGAAAAAACTTGGTCAGTTGGCGGCAATTTGTTTATAACAATATAATGACGACTGTGAGAATAATTATTGAAGAAAAGCTACAATGACTATGACGACAATAATAATATTTACATGTATAAATGCTAATAAAAATAATTGATCATCGCGTCAAATTCATCAAAAGAAAATTTAAAATGTGCAATTATTATTTACGGCGTAAGATCAAGAAATATGAAAATATTCTAATATTTGGCAATAAAATTAGATGAATAAAAACATGAAAATTGAAAACTGTTCAAAGAGTTCAAAAATCTTTACAATTTTTAAATTTTTGATACTCTCGTTTAGTGAAAATTATTTAATTCAATATATTTTAGGAAGAATACATATGTATTAGAATATTTCTTTCTTTATATTGCAGTGTTTGTTTTGGTTCAAGAGTTAAAAATGATGTTTGTTTATATCCTGGGTCCATATAATAAGTATTGGACTATTGGGCCGAAGAGATGGTCCGACCCAATTACAAAAAAGAAAAAGAAAAGAAAAGAGCTGGAATGGGCTCGCCCTATATATAATTAAATATTGGGCTGCAAAACAAATGGCGTAACCAGTCAAAACAATTAGAAAAAGGAGCTGGGCTGGGCAGCAACAGCCCAATCTCATTACAAAACAAAAAAAAGAAGAAGAAAGAAACAGCAAGAAGATGAACCAGAAGAATTGAAGAAGACCCGGTGAAACATGAACCAGCTCAGTCACCCATTCGCCGTCTACTTCCTAAAAAATCTTTCGACGAATCCCAGCACGGGCGACGGCCCTCTGGTCGGGTGTTGGGTCCATCACTGGCTACATAACATTATTCTTCTTAAATAAGGCATGTGCAAGGCACGTAATCATTTAAGGGCCAAAGGTGATGGCTCTTGAAGGAAAGGATTGATTCCACAAATGAAAGGTTCATATGGGATGTGATTGCAAAAATTCAGACGATAAGTCCGAAATCAGCGGAAGTGCAAAACATCAGGTACCATTTTTGCAAAAAAGCCAAAGTAACTGATTTTTGAGTCAAATTAAGTGAGATGTCCTATGTAGCTGTTTATTCTTGAATATATGTTCATTCATCATCTATGTTAAATTTTGATTGAACCAAAGACGAAATTTAATGACCATATTTATATTCCATAAGTTCATTGATCGCCAATTTTTTAACTTCAAAAATTTAATGAGATCATGATTCCAAATTTCAAATATATTCATGAGAATTTTGAAGAAAAAAAAAAGTACAAATACATATGGAAATTAAAATGACTAAAAAACATTTCTCGCTTCAACAGCTCTGATGCATAGACCGTTGAAGATATTACATCGATAACGTGCATGAATTTTATTATCAAAACGTACTTCTTACTTGCGCAAAATCGAATATAGTTTCGACTTACCAAAATATAATTTGAGAAGACGAAATTATAATTACTGAAACTGAATATGTGATGATTGATTTAATCATTTCCATTCTTTGACGAAAACATTTCTTATAATCAAAAGAATAGTTAATTTTTCTGAAATCAAATCTCAAATTCAAAGAAATAAGAAAATAAAATAGGAAATGAAAGTGATTAGATTGATCGAGACAAGTGCTTAACATTTTCTCGTTAAAATGAATTTGCCTCATATCGGTGCTAATGATTTTTTGGCAATCATCTCCCAAAATACAACGATCATGTCTCGCAATAGGAGCACTTCAAATTACGAAGACCAACGAACTCTTAATGGAATTCTCTCTATCAAACCATATTTTTATACAAGAAAAGACCACTTTTACAAAATGTTTTTATACAATGCAACTATAAAAAATGATATGAAATTATAAATTGAATTAATAAATCCAAGCACTTGAATCTATATATAGTAGTTGGAAAGGTTTGTCTTAAAAGACAAATATACAAAAGGACACACCTCTTAAAATTTATCTCTATACATAAAGCGACACGCCCATTAGAAAATAATCATATCAAAAGTCATGATATTTCATATGGAAAGATACACATTTCCATTCAAATATTTTCTAAAATATTTCATAATATTCTATATGATTTTCTAACAATTCACGTATTTAAACAGCCCCACTTCACACTTACATATGTGACCTCCTATTAAGAGTATTTTGTCATACTCCATTTGACTTAATCAAGATATAAAAATCATTGAAATGATATTTTAACCTTAACAGTCTGCATAAATCACTTTATTTATCATATGAATGAGTTATGAAATATTTTTTCAAGTGTTTCATTGAATCTTTATAACTTAGTTGTCTCCTTGAACCAAGATTTTGAGATCTCTAGTCAACATTGTGGGTTTACCATTACAAAGATCCTTATGTAGTAGGCATTAATCACATTCCCCTCGATATGCAGTATACTTGATCTCTTGGTAATCTTTTTTAATGGATCCACGAGTTTACACCATTTGAAATCTTATGTTTATGACAAATATGTCTAGACTTACCTATCATATTAAATATAGCTACCGATTGACTATGCATCTTATTAAATATAGCTACCTATCACAATCGATTCATTTAATAAATACAAATTGTCACCAACTGAGAAATCCTCTTATGAAGTTATATGCTTCTGACTAACTTTATCTAAAACTTCATTAATTTTCAAACATGGTTGGAGGATTTCTATCAAATCGTTACAGTAGTCAATCACTTTTATTAGTGGATTTCATACGTGGGTATTCAATTTTCAACATTGAACTATTACTGTGTATTTATAAATATTCTTCAAATATTCCAATTTGTATATCCGAACAACCGTCATAATTGGATTTCATCCCATTTTATCCACTTTAGATTTATTGTACTTCACATTGTGATCCATCCTCAAACTTCTAAATAGTATAAAGACTTTCTACATTTTTACTTCATAGACATTCTTCTATGATTTATAAGATGTATGGAATATAACTCGAGAGACAAGCTACCCCCCACAATTCCTCAATTAGGAATGTATTATATAAGTAGTACTGCAACCTCCACAAATTTTGGATTATGCTTGATCTTAGAATTTATTAACTCTTTTAAAAATTCGATTCATCTATCCCAATGTTCATTTCATATATTCCATCTCAAATCATATAACAATGATTATGAATAACAATATCATGTGGAAGTTAATGAACTTTCATATTTGTGTTGCCAACTCACACAATATACCCATGAAATGGTCCCAATAAAATAGGGGTATAAATTGCTTCTTATCAATGAACACACATTTTTCTTTCATGCACAAATGGACAGTTCCCGAAATGTCACGACAAAGTGAGAACAAACCAATTTATTTATTTCTTGTATAAATACGTACAATCTTCTTTCAATTTGCAGTTTTCTCTAATGACTAGAGAACACATTCCTACAAATCTAAAAACTGCCGTGTATGTAGTCTTTTCTTCTTCTCTATCTAAAGCCTACTATATGGGTTTCCATTGTTTTCTTTAACAGAAGTGTCTTTCACCCCCATCGATTGGAGATGAACAAACACTGACTTTCATTCTTTTTCAGCATAAAATTCAGATTCCACTAAATAATATAACATGTCCTATGATTTAGTATATGATCACGTGTTCAGAAACTACATTGTGATCCCATTTCATGAATCAGGATATAATCAAATAAAATGAATATTATCTGTTAATGGTGATATTAGTGCACCACACCCATTTTACGTTCTCCTTATCTGTAATGAGTCGGCGGTTGGGCAACTCCTCTATCGCCTCTCACCACCAATCGGCCATGGGCGTGTTCTCAACGGTTTCAGAGAAGCCTTACTGGGAACCGAATACATGGGTTCCAATTTATTCCTTTCATGGTTGACAAGGAAGTGCATTTGCGGGGTTTATGGATTGGGAGAAGAAGTTTCCAATAGTATAAACTATTTTCATTCCAAGCAATGAATATATAAATGAAAAGGTCTGTATTTTCATTTAAATTTAACTGTTAATTAACTAAAACAGTAAAAGATATACATGCTGATGAAAGAATGCATCTTCGTGTATGCAAATGAAAATTCAAGAAAGTTCACTCATTTTCAAGATTTATTGAACAAAAGTAATGCTCATGCACATAATAGACACGTAAAATTGATCAACAAATGCAAACTAATGGCTGTTAAATAATGCACTCATTTCCAGTTTAATAGCGATTCAACCATATAAATAAAGTCTGTATGGATTTCATGTTAAATATACGGTTATCAATTATTTTCCATCAGACATACGGTTTTGTACAACACCCAATTCGAGCATATATAACATAAATTGGGTTCCTGATAATACAATCCGATTTTAGATTGCAATATATATGAAAATATAAAATACACGAGAAAATTCATCTTAAAATGGAGATATTAAACCGATAATGTGCATGAATTATATTCTCAAANATTAGAATATATATGCACACATTAAAAACAAAATTCATCATAAAATTGTTAGAGATATTAAACCGATAATGTGCATGAATTATATTCTCAAAACCTACATTTTACTTGCGCAAAATCGAACATATTTTCGACTTACCAAAATATAATTTAAGAAGACGAAATAATAATTACTAAATGGATTTAATCATTTTCATTCTTTTACGAGAAACATTTCTTATAATCAAAAGAATAGTTAGTTTTACTGAAATCAAATCTCAAATTCAAAGAAATTAGAAAATAAAATAGAAAATGCAAGTGATTGGATTGATCGAGGCAAGTTTTTAACACCTTCTCCTTAAGATGAATTTTCCTCACATCCTTGCTAACGATTTTTCTGCAATCATCTCCCAAAATACAACGACCACGTCTCCCAATAGGAGTACTTTAAATTACATAGACCAACGAACTCTTAACAGAATTCTCTCTTTATCGGACCATATTTTTATGTAAGAAAAGACCACTTTTACAAAGTATTTTTTTGCAATGCAACTAAAAGAAATGATATGAAATTATGAATTGAATTAATAAATCCAAACACATGGGGATCTATATAGTAGTTGGAAATATTTGTTTTAAAAGACAACTATACAAAAGGACACCTCTTGAAATTTATCTTTATATATATGAAGAAACACACTGATTAAAAAATAATTATGTCAAAAGTCATGATCTTTCATATGGAAAGACACATTTTTCTATCCAAATATTTTCTAGAATATTTCATAATATTCTATACGATTTTTCAACCATTCACGCATTTAAGCAACTTAAATTTGGCTTAATTTCTCATTTATCAAATAATGAATTTCATTTAAATAATCATTTAAAATTGATCAAAACCAATTTTCGATACAAGATTCCAACATTGACGACATTTTTGCTTTCTAATACAATGTACCTGCATAGTTCATGCTTTGGAGCTGGCCTAAGGGATTTAAGTTTAACTAGAGGATTCGTGATAACTGATTTATTACACACCTCTTTCGCGGGTTGGACATGTTTCCACCAGAAATCAGACAACGGTAGACATGTTTCCACCAGAAATCAGACAACGGTATCTTCAAGACATCCCAATATTCCTTATTACGGTGTAAACAGAACAAACTACAGCCATTCAAAGTCCACACGTAAAGCTCCATCCAATCTCGGTCCAGAATTTCCATCAAACCTTGAGCTTGTGGAATATGATAAAGTGGTATTCGTTTCCAAGGGGTAGCTTTGCTATTATCACCATCAAAGAATGGACATTTGATCTCAAGAACCCCGAGAGAAGACAAGCCATAAATAAGGCTGTCAAAAGATCCATCAGGGGATGGGAGGCTGTAAGCCAATTATCATTCCGGTAGACCTGGAATTCAGGAAATGATACTGTTTTTCGAGTTAATTTCTCATAGCTTTCTAGAGCTTTCTCCAACAGGTAGCCAAAATTACAAGCGAATGTTTCGATTGCACCAAGCTTCTCTAGCCATAGTTGGATTCTTCTACGAGGCCAGAAGTCAACAGCCATAGCAAAAGTGCTTGCTGTAAGTTTATGCTATTTGTCCAGAAAATGAACATGTTAATTAGGTAAATATTTTAATATTCATCGTCTATTTGTTATTTCTATTCCTAATTTTGTTCAAGCATAAATTGTTTCTTTATTATGCTATTTGTTGAGAAAATGACATCCAGGAAGTGTAACAAAAAATGATGTGCAGTAAAATAATTGAATGAAAAAGTTGATTGTGTTTAAACTGATAAAGTGTCGTGTGACATTTTGTAACCCATTGTCAAAGGTTTGATATACATGTAGTAAGGTTCTTATATTAAACCTTAGTTTATCAAATATGATTTAAAGATTTCGATTACCACATCCTTAAAATTTGTACTTGGAGATGAATATATGATACTATTTTCATCCCATAAAAATAGACCTGTTTTTTTTTTTTTTTTACAATAAATTTTACTACCATTTTTCTAGTATACCACTATATTAATGCAATCAATGTTCAAGGTAATTATATTATGTAATGCAATTTTCAAGGTAACTAAACTATTCTTGGTTCTAGTCATTGTTTAATACAATAATCAAAGTAATTAACATTGATGACAAGGCCTTTTTTTATACTCCAAATATAAATTAATAAATGTCATGGAAGATGAAACTTTTTGTATTTTTAATTTATTATTTCAACTACAATTGAATAATGGAGTGATTTATGTTTGTAATAATAAATCGCATTTATTAGGTTTCTAGTGTTGATAAGTGGATAAAAGGACAAATTTGTAATGTGTTGTAAAAGTCAAAGATTTAGAGTGCAATTTGTATAAATTGGGTTATGAGTTTTAGGGTTCGAGCATGAAAATAACAGAAATACAACGCCGTATCTTCGCTAGCTTCTCACCCGTTGGTGTTTGAGCGACAAAAATGGAATGTCTGTCGCACGCCTGTCATGCATGTCGCCGAGCTATCACTCGATCAATAGTGCATCGTCGCCTGTTGCCAGCTTCTCGCTCGAGCGACATGTTGATTCGAAAAATTATATTTTGCTGTTTTGAAGTATTTTTTCATACTTATTCAACCTAATTACCCTCTCCTATAAATATCCAAACCTACGCACAAAATTAAAGTGGTTGTTCATTGTACATCTTTGCTATAATCTATTTTCTCTTAATTTTATACAACTACAGAATTGGGGAAAGCATCAAATCCGTTGATTCCATAACACTTACTTCCTAAATACTTTTGGGAAGACACTTTCTCAATTGAATTTCAGAAGCTATTGGAGATTGAAAGATGTTGAACTACAAGCGCACGAAGGGGACAAGGCATTGGAGTAGGTTCTTGGAATTCTACTTGGAAGAGATAATTGCAGAAGATCTTGGAGCAGACCTTGAAGTTAGCAAGAAATAGATCGAGAAGTCTAGTGGAGTTGGTTAGATAGCATCTGACTGTAATTCACTCAGTATTGTTTATAGTGAATGTAACTAATTTGATCTCGAAGTTTTTATTCAATTGAGTTTCTCCATCTTCAATATTGTGTTATTTATTGTGGCAATTCAACATAGAATAATTGGACTTTTATGTTTAATCATCTAGAAACAATTAAAAGTGACATGTTACTTTTGATTGATTAATTCCGCACATTGGGTCAAAATTAAAAACGGATAAATAACAACATTCGATAATGTAAAAGTCATTAAATTAGTAATCCATGATGTGTTAAGTGATATCCAGTGCGACACCCAATTTTTCAACATTAAATAAGACCATATTAGAAAACTAATATATTAACTATACTTTTAAATAAGAAATATAGTAATGCTATTTAGCACCACTGGTATTAAAACATTAGTGTAGATGGCACTAATGTGGTGTTAAATAAAAAGCATAATTAAATGACTCGCTTAATTGTACATTTCATTGAGTTTATCAAGTCATGCTACCAGGACTCACGTTGTAATACAATTGGTACTAAATAATATTATTATAAAAAACAATACTATAATTTGGGATACAAAAGGAAAACATGACTATCTTTTTGAGACGATGTAGTGTAATCATTAATACATTCTTAAAGTTTGTCATGATACAACAAAGGATCCAGATAATAAAACTTGATAAATAATGAACATGTGGAGAAGAAGAAATGCATTGCACTTATCTTTTAGATTTGATACGGATAAACAATATTACTTTAATAAATTGGAATATTTCCTATTATAAAAATACTTTTTTATTAATATTTGTGACTAACAATGACCCGTCGGTTGAACTATTGATCCGATGACTTGATACTATGGTCAGATCGAGTTTGATAACTATGGTTTAAAATAAAACTCACATGATACCTATTAACTTTGATTTAGGTAATAATGAAAAGAAACTTAAATGGGTCTATAGTTTAATTTTCAAAACTGGAAATATTTACTAATTACCTCGATTCAATTTTGGCAAATTTCAGACTAACTAAAAATCTTCAAAATGTAGAATACACGATTAAACAAACTCCCAAGGTAAATAAGCCTCAACTGTACTCGGTTTTAATCTTTTCCAGATACTACATTACAACACTGCTTACAGATCAAAATCTGAATAACATTAAACAGAAAATAAAAGAAAGACAATTAAAATGCACTAACAAGCTCTAACACTTGAATTTGATACTAAAATTAATATAGTTTTCTTATGGGAATCCAAATAGTTTTAACTAATTGGTACTGAAGTATTTTACTATTGAGGGGAAAGGAGTAACAGCCATTAAACGCTAAAATTTGAACCAAGCATGAAGGCATTCACCGTGAAGATTGAGGAATGGAGGACTTTGCACAGCCACACTAGAGCTACGGGAGGATGATAATAGATAGGGTCCGTCCTGAATTTTTGGGTGCCCGATGTGATATTATAAATGATGCCCTTTTCATGTAACTAAAAAATATATTTCAATAGTATTCTTTCATTGTAAAAATATGACATTTAAATATTTTGTTTATTTTTTTACATGTCTTGAATAAGAAAAATACAATTAAAGCTTAAAAGCACTTCCCGAACTTCATCAAAATTCATATTTCATTAACAAAGAACCATTCAAACTACTAACCTCTTGTTGCAATTTCATATGAGCAAACCGTAAAGTCAAAAATAGTAAATACCACGTGTAAATTTGGGGTTAGCTTTTCACTTTAATCATATGGATTTTGAACTATTTATTGTCTTTTGGATTGGTAATTGGTTAATGGAGCTAATTGGACATTTGAGATTTTGGGATGGTAAAATAGATAGCTCAAAATATTTTTTTCGAAAGGGAAACGGTATAAAATTAGAAAAAATAAATATATTTTTTTCAATAATATGTGAAATTAAAAAATATTAACGCAATTTTTTATACTCTTTTTCATAAATATGGTGCCATATAACTTAACATAATAATAAAAATTTTAAATTTAATAAAATATTTTAAAAATTATACATATATGTACACCTATAACATTTTTTTTAATGCTCCTACAATGCTGAGGTCCTATGTGGTTGCTCAACTCTCGCAAGGCCACCTCTGATAGTAGAGAGGAGCCTTACCCTAGTGTCACACAGTGAAAATGCTTATCTCCCTATTCGGCACGGCAAATACACTAGGCTAGTAAAAACAAAGAAGGGGCCTATAATTTCGAAGGGGCAGTGACAGTACCTTGGTTCAAAGCAGCCTGAACAAACTTTCCCTAGCCGACTTTAACCCATGCAAATAACAGGGGACAATTTTCACATCCCCCTCTTTTCTGTTTTGCCCGTTGGGTTTTACTTTTCAGCCTCCAGCACTAGTTTTTGTCTTGTTACTTCTCGTCTTGCAATTTAGTTGTTAAGGTTCACGACCCTTTTTGTTTGAAAGGGTCAAATTTCTTAAGAACTCCCTCTTTTTTCATGGGCTTGCAAGCCTTCCAGTGAGTGCAAAACCAAAAAGCCATGAATGAAAAAATACTTGCTCAAATCAGCACCACCATTACACCTGGTAACAGTGGCTAGTCTACCAAGAGATTTCATGATTATGCTGCAAAACAACATAATATTACGAGTAAGTAGACTAACATGCTGTAATTTTTTGAGAGAGAATAAAATGAATTAACAAAGAAAATACATTACAGTTATTTCCTTCACTTCTCTGTACAACAAAAACCAAATGAAATTCATAGTATTCCCCATAATTGAATCCATGGAAAAACTAATTACAAGTTTAAATTTTTTGGTTCCAAACAAAGGCGTGAAGTGATAAACGTACAACACACATGATTCAATTTAAATCTCTTTTAAAGGGAAATGTCATGCGTTCGAAACCTGGGGACGCGACAGAAATTCGTGAGGGTAAGTGGGCTCAAACTCTTCTAGAGCGGATAATACATAACTTAATGTGGTAATTACATGAAACCCTACTTTTCAAGATTCAAATTCAAAAATCAGATTTCAAGTTTTAATTTTCAAAAATCACCCCACCTCCACCACCCCTGCCACTCCGACGATCGTCCGGTGACAGTTCGACTACTATCCGACGATCGTTCCGTCGAATGCTCTGATTCCGGTGACCATTCCGGTGACTATTCCGGTGACGATTCCGGCGAACGTTCCGGTGACTGCTCCGATGCCGGTGAATATTCCGGTGATCGTTCAACCATCGATTTGTAGGAGGTGACGGTGGTAAGGTGGTGGTCATATATTATTTTGTTGTTTGTTTCCATTAAATTGATTAATTTGTGACCGATAAAAAAATATTTGTAATCTCGAACAAATTTGTGAC
>CAIGRB010037890.1:27459-55289 GCA_903798255.1 Fraxinus quadrangulata
ATATATATATATATATATATATTCACCCCACCTCCACCTCCCATGCCGCTCCAACGACCATCTCACGATCGTTCCGACGATTGCTCCGATTCCGACAACCATTCCGGTGACTATTTCGATTACTGCTCCGATGCCGGTGAATATTCCGGTGACCGTTCAGCCATCGATTTGTAGGAGGTGGCAGTGGTGAGGTGGTGGTCACATATTATTTTGTTGTTTGTTTCCATTAAATTGATTAATTTGTGACCGATAAAAAAATATTTGTGACCTCGAACAAATTTGTGACCTATAAAATTTGGTGGGGGTGTTTGGTGTATGTGACCAACTATTTGAACTAACGGTGACCTTAAAATTCGACAATTTGTGATTAAAAATTAATCCGTGACCAATAAATTTGAAAATATGTGACTGATAGATAACTGTAACCTGTAATTTTTTGATCCGTGACCAATAAAATAATCTATGACCTATAAAATTATTGATTTGTGATCTCGAAATAATCGGCGACTTATAAAATTTTTGATTCGTGATCGAGAAATAATCTGTGACTTATAAATTCACAAATCAATACAAACGAGTCACATATCTATATGATCAATTAATTGGATAGCTATGACCATATTGTAGAGAACTGTGGTTAATTATTTTGTCGTTAAAGTCACAGATCACAATCACATGTTTGAGGTCACAGTCGTTAAGGTCACAGATCACGTCACAATCGTTAAGGTCACATATCACAGTCATAAGTTAATTATACGTCACAAATCAAGGTAAACGAGTCACATGTTTTGTAGAGTTATGGTTCGAAGCAATCGTCGGAGTTGGAACAATTGTCGGAATCAGAGCAGTTGTCGAAATAAATCGATGGCCGAACGGTCACCGGAATATTCACAGGCGTCGGAGCAGTCACCGGAATACTCGTCGAAATCAGAGCAGTCGTTGAAACGGTTGCTGGAATAGTCGCCATAATCGAAGCAGTCGTCGAAACGATCGTCGGAATAGTCGTTGGTATCAGAGTAGTCGCCGGAGCTGTAGGGGTGGTGGAGATAGGGTGGGTTAATTTTATATATATATATATATCAAATATCTGATTTTTGAAATTTAAAAGTTGTTTTCTTATTTTTTGAAATAGTATGACTTAAAGTAGGATTTATGAATTTTTTCCTTAAATTAAAAGGCTATCAATTTTGGTTAAACTTATTTAAAGTGATCTAATAAGGTTTCGGTATTTTGGGTTTTGATGCATCCAATTAAAAATATGGGCTTATATGTGAAGAGACCAGACATGTTCCTAATTTCATGATGAGCCAAATTAGGTCAATGACCCGTCAGTATAAATATATGGTTATGGTCCCTGAATCATAAATTATGTTTATTCTATTCTGATTCTCATCTTCAAAGAGAAACAAATGAACAATGTGTTGATCTGGAAGAGTAGGATTTATGAATTTTTCCATAAATTAATCCGTGAGAGGTAAGTGGGCTCAGGTTCCCCCAAAGTGAACATTACGTAAGTTAACGATTTGAGTACATAGGCTGGGTCGTTACACAAGACATCGCAAATAACTTCATCCACTTGCTACATGTATCTCGAAATTTCAACTCAATCTATTTCGTAGCCCAAATAACCTGAATTTTCTTAGTTTCGTCAGATGGACATGCTAGAACATTTGATTCAATTGTAGCGTGAAAGGCAGACTTCAATCTTATTTAAGCAGACTCCAACTAAACTCATTTAGCCACAGTTTGCATACATCTGAACCAACGTAGGACTGCGGAATACTTCAGATTATAACACATTCATTGTGAACAACTTCAATTTATGCAATTCACTTGTCTATGTAATTAAAGTTATGGATAAAGGAAACCAATTATTGTCACATAAAAAATCATTTTATCTTCAATTTTTTCTATTATTTCTCCTCATAAAGATATAAAGTTAAGCAAGCCATATAAAAATGATTGCTAATGCACTACGATGCTGATTGAACTACTTCACCATTTCTTCTGGTGAACATAAAAGGGAATATCTCAGTTGTTCAGTTGTTTGAAGTGGTATGGGATTAGAAATAGTATTAGACTATTAGCTGCAGAGTGTTTCGTAGCTTCATAATAGTGATAGCTTATTGGCTTCTTTGGTGAGGTGAACTTTAAGCATTTGGACAATATTAAAAAGAAGCTAAAATCTTGTCCATCTGATACTGCATATCGAACGTGCCTTAGTGGCTGAAGGAACTTAGATGTGAATTTTAGGATTTTATTAACCCTATGTTAAACAATAGAGTAGAATGTTATGATCATATAATGAAAGCTAATCTTACGAGTGTAAATGCTAACTCTTGGAGAGATGGGAATTCCTAGATGGTGAATAAATCTTGTCCAAGTCAAAACCCCATAATCTATTTGATTTATAATGGTTGGTGGAGGTAAGAGCTCCCGAGGTTTATGAATTTATGCAGAACCTGTTGATAGGGGCCTTTGAGGCATTCTTTTGTAACAGAGGAGACATCCAAGGTTAATGTGAAAAATGACTAGTGTAATTGCAAGAAGGGTGCAGATATTTAACTTAGTCATACTCAGTCAGGTCAGATAATTGATTCTAGATTTGGTCAAAACCATTTCTGGCTCCACTTTCTATAGGTTCTCATCTTAATTCTCTTGGAAGAGTGTAGAGTTCTAGTAATTTGCTCCCCATCTGAAAGCAAAAAGGCAGATTATTAGTAAATTTCATGAAGATTCCTATGAATTTTATGTCACAGCTAATACAAATGGATACACTTTCTGATTAGCAAGTGATTCTTCCATGTACATTTACAATTCATTAATAAATATCCAGATATAAGCCTATTTTGATAAGGATCAATTCTTGTCAGTAGCGCTACAGAGAAGAATGCTACTTGGAGACCATTCAATATTATTGACTCAAGAATGCTCCACTATGCGAGGAAGAGAGCGATAGAATATATGACATAAAAATCATATATTGTATCAAAAGATCATTAAATGAACTCAATTCTTGAACAGATAACATGTGAATACAATATATTTTCCTTTCTTAGAAGGCTACTTCATGAAAATATAGAACTCAAGTGAAGGCAAAGTGTCAAAAGGATTTCTGGGAGTTAAACAATGCACCAGGAAGACAAACCACATAAAAAATATTTGACTAATGAATAATGGACCAATTCTTATAATCCGTAGTATGGACTGCACGCAAATCGGAGAGACAGTACAAAGAATGTAAACTTGAAAGACAACTCCAGTACAATGCAGTTGAGAACTGACCTTGAATCCATCAAAAGAATCAGCATCAAAATGAAGGAATAACTAGATATTTAACAAAATTCAGCACCATACGAGTACTTAACAGCAAGGGTTAAGAGAATATTTGGCGGACTATATAGAATTCTGAAACACAATCATTTTTACCATCAAGAGTTAAAACAATGCAAAATCACAGCGAGTATTTGTAGGCATTTCCACATATGTACTAACATAAATTTATTCAACATACAAGAGTTAACCCTGAGCTGTAGACAAAGTCTTTTGAGATGGGTATCAGCATAGTAGAGGATGAAATAAGAGCATCTTTGTATTCATCAATCAACTAAACTTAAATATGCTTGTTTGAGCAAAAGACGCATACCCTTGGTCTTTCTGGTTGCTTCAACCTGAGAAGACAAGAAATGAACTATATTTCCAATGTTTGAGAAATCATTAGGACACAGGAACAGAAAATTTACCAGAAGAAATAAATAAAACCCAAGCACCACTTTATAATATATAACATGTAGAACTACATCAATATGGAGAAATATAGGTGATCAAACAATAAGTCAAATGAAGAAAGAAGCATCAACTGGAACTTCACTTCTGAACAAGTACTCAAAACGATACATGACGTACAGAACTATAGAATTCATCTGAAAATGGGGTGTGCCTCATAGCCACCATGTCACCACTCCAATGTATGTTTAATGAACTGAATTGTCAGAAACTAGAATTCCAGAAAATTGGTGCAAAGGAGAGTTCTTAAACATACTTGGTTTGCCCGTTTTCACCATTGAAAATGCAAAACAGTTCTCTTCTAATTTGTATAACTTCCACCTTGATAATAATCTTGATTGCAAGAACCATTACTTTCACATGCTGAGAATCAAATTCAGAAAAGAAACAAACAAATGAATAAGCAGATTATGTGCCTTCTAACCAATACTAGAGTGGTTGGCATTGTTGTCCTCTCTTCTAGTTCTGGACTTAGCTTCAATAACGAGAGGCTTAGGCTGGTGGAAAACAGAGATCAAAAAGAAAATTAAACGCTACAACAGTAATATGATGGATAAAAGCGCACACTACAAATTGTCTCCTCTTCATTTAATGAACCTGTGATACATACATCAAGACAAGTATTCTTGGAATAAAATACCAGGCATTCGGAATACAAAAATTCGGAGGATAAACTCAGCTAAAATAAACATCAAAAGGAATACCACACGAATAAGGATAATGTATGAGATTGTAAGGACACAAAAAAAGGTAAAGGCTACTTGCTAAATGTAGATGTTAATTAATCAGGCATTGGAAGAAGACGAAGAAGCCCGGGAAACAGAATTCCAAATTTGGACAGCAGCATTCCAAATTCCAGCAGACGCAACGCCAATGCCGACGGCCTGTGGGTATCCCGGTTTGGAATCCAGTTTCATTTCCAGTTGGAGCAGCCGGGAGTGGATGACGTCGAGCTTTTTAGAGGTAATATCTGAAGCAGAGTCACCTTTTTTCTTGCTTCGAGTGGTGCTAATCATTCTGAAAACAGCGTTCTGCAAATCTTGAATGACTTTGAAAGAGGCTTCTTGAGTGTCCATGCCCTGCTTCTCGTAATGCGCCACCAGCTCACTCGGGCTTGGTAGTCTCCTCCTGCTCTTCCTCTTCTTCCCGGCGTCATCATCCTCCTTTTCGGCTTGTGATTGGCTCGGAAGCGGCGCTGGTGGCTGTTGTTGCTGCTCCATTGCTTCTTTCGCTCCTGTCTACAAGAGAAACCGAGAATGTAAAGAAAGAAAATCTGTTTTGGGGACAAAAGCCCTACGATTTTCGGTTCTTGTGATTGGATAGTGTTGTTAGTTTAGACTGCAAACACAAAATAGCGACTTTTGGTTTGCTGGCTAGTGCGATTTTGCCCTTGGCCCATTTTGTTCTAATTCATTTTTCCTAAACTTATTTTTAATCCCATGTTTCATGAATATACAGTAGGGAAAATTGCAGCGACAATTTCTAACATTTTTTTATTTTTGCATATTTTATTATAACTTTCAATTTGTGCCATCAAATGTTCATAACATTTCAAAAATATGCATTTAAAGTCCAACTTGACGCAAACCATCTATTCTACCGTCAGTTGATCTAGAAAATACAAAAATTGCAAATTTTGGTCATTTTAAGTAAGAGCATTTTCATTCATAACAAATTTCCCCTTCGATTTAAAAATAAAATAAAAAAGTGTCGGTTAGCAAGAAATAAATAAAACCATTGCCTCTACCCCCAACCCCAAAAGTAGAAAAATTAAGAACCAGATTTTCATCACCATCAACCGGGAAAAACTAGGAAAAATCCACTTCCCACAATCGGTTGACAGGCAGGCCATCACCTCCCCTGTCATCGTCGCCTTCACCACAACCACCAAATAGCTAATCACCCAGAATCTTGCCGTCTCTACGTATGAAGCCCCCACTTCCCCAATAAACTACCCACAAAATCTCTCAAAGTAGTTGTCTGAACTTTCAATACAATAAGAATCAAGAAAAAATGATTTTTTTTCACATAGTATTAGAGCATAACATGCAACTGCACCCTCGATACTTCGATCGCGACCTCCACCATAAACTCGTCACCAAACTCATGAAAGACGTGGATGGCACTTGTAGGTATGGATAATTTATTATAATCATTTTTTACTATGGCTGACATGGTTTCATTGTAGCAATAACTGTTGGAATTTGGTTTAGAGAATGAAATTAAATATGTGAAAGTGAGTTTTGTGTCAATTTTGATCATATATTCGGATTTGATCCGATAGTTAAATTATGAATATAAATACACTAACTTGTTCAACTTGTCAAGTAGATCGTCGTGGAATATTTGGAATCTTAAAATCAATTTCGAATGAATGAGAAATTACGTTCCAAAGTTGGATAGAAAAGATGATACATGGGCTGGAAAATGACTATATCTATTGCTCATCTATTGTTTGCCTATCGCTCTAATTCTAAAATTGTTTTTCGTGTAGAGAGGTAAATTCGTTCTAAGTACGTTGTTGCTTATGGTTTGAATTGCTTCTACCAATAGTTGTATCTGTTGTATTTTGGGATACAAGTGCCCTAGTCCGTTAGCACCGTTACGGGGTAATATTACCTGAAGGAAAAAATATTTTCATTTACCTCGGATTTAGTTTTCTTCTTCTTACTTTCTATCTTTATAGTTTAATTACGTTCCCGTGAATTAAACTAGTATAATTCATTGTCTTGAACAATCATTTACATATTCTACCGCACATCCACCAGCAATCTTAAGACAATACCCCTTTTTTTGGTTGCTATATCCTTATTCATATTTGGAATAAGCCTTTGTTTACTATTCCTTTCTTTCTACATTTCTGTAAGTTGAATTTTTGTTTATAACATAAATAAATCATGTTGAGATTACTTCAAGTCAAACAACAAATGGTACGAACCATGTGGTTATGCCTTTGGCCATACCTATATCAAGCTCTCACATCCCACATGGAGAAAAATCGAAAAAGTTCAGAGGTGTGGATTTTAAAATATGGCAAAAAAAGATGTTGTTCTATCTTAATATTTTGAATTTAGCAAAATTTCTAAAAGAAAGGGCCACTACCGTGAATAGATTATTGCATTAGATGCATGGAAGCATTCAGATTGTTTTTACAAAAATTACATTCTAAATAGATTGGACAATATATCTTAGTTCAATGGACTCGACCAAAGATCTATGGAATTCATTGGAAAAGAAGTACAAGACCAAGGATGTCCGAATAAAGAAGCTCATTGTTGGCAAGTTTTTGAATTACAAAATGGTATTCTCCAAAACCGTGATAAGTAAAGTACAAGAACTTCAAGTTCTACTACATGACATACATTTTGAAAAGATGGAATTGAGCGAGTTCTTCCAAATTGCTGTCATCATTGAGAAACTCCATCCTATATTGAGAGATTTCAAGAACTATCTTAAACACAAACGCTAAGAGATGAATTTGGAGAAATTGATAATCTGATTGAAAATAGAGGAAGGCAATAAAAATACCGAAAATAAATCTATTGTTCAAATTTGAGCAAATTTTGTTGAAACTGGTTTGAAAGTTGTCAACAAGAACTAAAAGATCTCCGATGTGGTACGAAAATGAGACAACTCCAAGAATACTAAGAAGTTTAAAGGCAACTGTTACAATTGTGAAAAATCTGGACATCGCTCTAAAATATGTGAAAGTGACCAGGATGAATGATAAATTGCGGTCCCAAAATGGTTAGCAAAGATGATACACGGGCTAGAAAATGACTATCTCGATCGCTCCGCGAGAGAGATTTTGATGAAAAGGTGCCACTGTTGCTCGAGCTAGAGGCCAGCGACAGTAAATGCTACGACCTTTGGCAAATATTGCTGAGTTTGGAATGCTGCATTTCCCTCACAACCTTTCCTCTTCTATATAAAGGACCATTTTGATATCGATTATGCATCCCATGTCATTTTCGCGTTGAGCATAATACTAAAAACCCTTGCACAATACTCTCCAATAGTCATTCTAAAACACTTCTTTCGTGTAGAGAGAAAAATTTGTTCTAAGCTTGTTGCTGCTTCTGGTTTAATGCGTTTTTACCACAAGTTGTATTCATTGTATCTTGGGAGACAAGTGGTGTAGTCCGTTAGCACCGTTCGGGACAATGCTGTCTTAAGAAGAAAGCGTTTTCACTTGCCTCGGATTTTGTTTTCCTTTTGTTTTCTTCTTCTTACTTTCTTTTTTATAGTTTAATTACGCTCCCTCAAATTAAACTAGTATAATTCATTGTCGTAAACAACCATTTACATATTCTACCGCACATCCACCAACAATAACTAGCATTGAAAATATTGGAAAATGGTTAGTTCACGACGGTGCTGAATTCGTTACTTTTTCAGTGAAGTGCCAGTGTGCAGTGTTTCAACCCTTGAAGGTTTAATTTGTGTGGTGGAGCTATTGAGGGGAGCTTCTGGATTCATTTGTTGGAGAAGGTGGAGTGGTGGTCACAACTGTATAAGTCACCGACAATAAAGGGATTGTTGGAAAATTTGGTGTTGGAAATGGTAGTTGGAGAGCCAAATTTCTTTTGCGGAAGGAATATAAATTAATTGTGTGTTGTTCTTGGCAATGCAACGAACCAATTCAATTTAGGTGTGTTGTATATGTTAGTTCCATTTGAAAATTGGGGTTTAACATGTTGTATGTGTTCAGATCAGAAAGAATTTTGTGTGTTTACAGGAGGTGGTGCCAAATTGGGTGGCAATGTTGGTGGCTGATTTTCAGGGTAAGACAACATTTTTTATTTCTTTTCTTATTTTCTTAGATTTATTTTGGTTTTTTTGTTTTATTTATTTACCATTTTACCCTTTTCAATTTGGTCAAAGTTCACCTTTTTTTTATTAACAACAAACGATTAAATGGATGGAAATCGTGAAGTTGGACTCCAAATACATATTTCTGAAAGATTGTGGACTTTTGCTGGCACAAATTGAAGGTCACAGTAAAGTGTAAAAATTGAAAATGTTATTGACCGCTGCTGCAATTTTTGCTTTACAATATTTATCAAATTTTATCAATATCTACTAAATGTCTATTTTTGTTTGAACCAAGCAGGCACTTAGTTATAAGATGCACTTATGGCCTTCTCACTTCATGTATTAAGACCATAAAATTCGTTGCCCCATTTCGATCTAGAATTGGTCCAGCTCGAATTGTAAGAACATAGCACTCATTAAATCCTCCGAAGTTTTGGATCTTTTTATTCTATTTTATAAATTTTAATTGAAGTTACACTAAATTCTAAAATAAATAAATAGTATTACATATAAATAAATAATCAAATGAAATATTATATGAGAATATTTTAATTCTCGCTTTCGTTTCTTCCCGTTGCTATCTCTAGTCACAATCATGTCCCTTAGAGCCTACTTGGGAGTTTTGGAGTACCAATTATGAGCATTTTTTAAAAGTACCAATTCGAACATTTATGAGCGGAAGTGTAGAACGATTTTGAATGGTTTTAGTAGCAATTTTTAAAATAGTCCAACATATGCTTGAGAGATTATTATCCACCTATTTTGAAAGTTTTTTAAAAGAATAAAATTACCTGTATGTCTTTAGTGAAATTCTCAATTTATAGTTTCTTGTATAAAAACTTTTTTATTCATAAGTGATATGAGAAACAATCAAAATTCGTTAATTTTGTGGATTAAGAGAATCGATCAAAATTACACCACACCGATTTTAAGTGATTTTTAAACGATCCAAAATTGATGCTCAAAAGAATTAGCAAATACCCATTTTTCCAATCCCTCATAAATAGTGCCACCCAAAATTGATCAAAATCGTGAAAAAACTTTCAAACAAACCCTTAATTAAAGAAAACGACACGGAAAGTGGCCAATTTCGAAAAGTTGTTTAAAATATATTGTTTCACACGTTCTTTTTTGTGAAGTATTGATTAACTAAGTTTATGCTAGGAAAGTGTTATAAACAAGTTTATAAATACTTTCTAAACGTCAAAACATTTTTTGTTTCAACATATTTTGTAGATTCATAAGTATTATTTACTTATTCATTACTCATTTCTACTATTCACTTACTAAGCATAGACTAAGAGGGGGGCATTTTAATCAAATTCGAAAATCTCGAATTGGAATTGAAATCTTTAAAAAAAAAAAAAAAAAAAAAAAAACCAAAGAATCAGAATCGAGAACCAACAACTAACTAGGTCTAGGTCAATATGGGTACTCAGATGGAATTGACTTTTCTAATAAAATTTTATTTTTTATAATTTATTGGCTGAGCATAAAAATTTTAAAATTAATTAATTTAAACACTAAGCCATATTTGGTAGAAATTAAAATTAGATTTTTAGTAGATTTTGATAAAAGTTGATAAAATGTGTGGTTGAAATTGTGGATTCAAGAAATGTACAGTTAAAATTAATTGTTGACTTTGACGTGAAATTTTAATTAGATGTTTAATCCAAACCAAATAGGGGCTAAATAGGCTGCCCAATTTAGCCCAATGAAAAAATCCAACTCAAAGCCCTCCACCCATTTTAATTTACCCAGCCCAAATAAATATACCCAATCCAAAATCAATCTAACAGAGAAGATAAATTGGGTACTTACACAAATACTCTTAGTTTTTGGGTCATTTTGAAGATTTATGACAAATATGGGTTAAAATAAATATACTCTAATTTCAAGCAATAAACATCATAAATATTACGGTGCTAAGCTGAAACAAAGAAGCATATTCACCAGCTCAGAAATCATAAGAAGAAATATTGTACGAATCAAATCCAAACAAGATCAATGGCTACTTCAACCACCGCTTCTTCAAAGTTTTCTTCACCAAATCTGCAAATAATCAATCAAAATCCGCAGGTGTGTATGATTCTGATTTTTTATTCAATTAGTTCATATTTTCGTTTGATTTTGATGTTGTTAAGATTTTTTTTTTTTGTTCTATTACATAAATAAACTTCATCTTTATATTAATAATTTTGAATTACCATTAAAATTTAGATTTTGTATGAATTAGATTGAGTTAATATATATGAAAAATCGACATTTAATCAATTCAAGTGATTCATGCAATGTGTTTATGTTATAATAAGAATATGAAAAGTAACATTCTCTGAAAAAGTCTCTGTCTATTTCATTCGAATTTCATTTGAGTAATTAAATAGATACATATATGTGTATCTTTAAAAATTTAAATATGAATACGAATTCAAACCTTGTTTTACATTAAAAGTGACATGATGTAATGAATTTGATTGAATTAATGTTTATGAAAAATCAATTTTGGATCAATTCAAGTAACTCAAGCAAGGTGTCTGTAAAATAAGAATGAGAAAATTGACAATTCTTTGTCACTCTTTTTATCTAATAATATCGTAATCCATTTCATTTAAAATCTTTAGGTTCAATTAAGTAGATGCATACATTTGTGTTTGTGAAAATTTAAATATGAATATGATTTGAACCTTGTTTTTCATTAAAATGTAAAATATTGTAACATTTTATTTGTATTTTATATAAGAATTAAGATGCTAAAATTTGAAAATGACATTCTCGGTCTCTTTTTCTAAAAAGATTGAATTCTATCTCATTGAATTCTTTAGAATTAATTAAAAAGATGCATAAATGTTTATTTGTGAAAATCTAAATATGAATATGAATTCAAACATTGCTTTAGATTAAAAGTGACATAATTTAACATTTTATTTGTATTTTTGGCATATAAATTAGTTTGGTGAAAATCAAAAGTAAGATACCGTGTCACTTTTTTTAAAAGAAGTCTCACACTATCTCATTTGTATTTTTTTCAATTATAAATAAAATTAATATCTTCATTTGTTATGGAGGCAAATGAGAACATATATTGTATATAAAAGTGATACAATGATTGAAATTGTTGTCCATATCATGTCACTTTTTTAACTTCTAAAAAAGTGATAAATATTCAAAAATTGCAGAAAGTTGGGAGGATAAAGTAGTTGGGATTCACGATTTTAATTAACTGTCGCCTAATTATTTTTTCTACAAGCAAGTTAACAAATTACTCGTTTAATATGTTAGACCCAATTTTTCTATTTTAACCAATTACGCTTCTCGAGTGAAATTTGTCATAATCAATTGGTTTAACCTACTATAACAATATTTTGATTAAAATCCAATCAATTGCATTAACTCTTTGATAAAATCGCTCAATAAATCACCTAGATTAGATGTGTATATATATATATATATCTCTCTCTCTCTCTCATAAGAATATAGGGTATTTACTAGTTGGTCTAAAATGCATGACATTCTCTCAAACATTATACAAATTACTCAACACAATTATTTGTTGATAAATAAATGAATAACATGAAATACAATAGTGAATACACATGAAAATAAGTACTTAAATATTAAAGGGCAAATATTGAAAGTAATCAAGCGAGGTAAAGTTTCTTCATTCATCCCAACATCAAAGAACTTAGACCATTTTATATAAATGATAAAAAGGAGAAGATTTGGAGAAATACATTACAATTTCTTAGAGAAATAGTGGATAAAATACAACACAAAATGTAAAATCCTTCCCTTGATTGGATTCTTGAAATGAATATTGGCTTGGTATTGATTTTGTCTTGAAATCTCACCACATTTATTTGATTTTTCTCCTCTTTCCCTTATGCCATAGTTTCTTTCCTAAAAAATAATGTCACGATTCATTGCTCACACACAATTAGGTTAGGCAGGCTTATGGAGGTAAAATGGTGGATAATGGATTGTGAGTGAAGAATGAAAAGAGAGTGGGTTTAATGGTCTAATTTTTGCCTTTTAAATGCCCTAAAATGTGCCCAAAAAAATTCCCTCAACTTTCGGTAAAATGCCAAAAAAGGGGGTAGAATTTCTACCCTCGTCAAATTGACGCGCGTGAACCACAGTAGCCATTGAGCTTGATAGCCTGCGCATGGGGGTAGTACAAGTTATCCTTCTTATATCTTAGTTTTCCGCAATTTGTACGCTAGGTCCTTCAACTTTGATCTTGTACAATTTGGTTCCCAAATTTTGACTTTTTTTCAATCACACCCTTTATAATTTGTACCCAAGGTCCTTCATCTTTCAACTATTCTCCACAAAAATACGAGAAGGGTTAGGAATCAAGTTCAATTTGAATAAAACTTAACTTCATGTTTTTGTATGCTTGGACTCATTTTTATCTTTTTTTTTTTTTTTTTTTTGCATTATTCTTCTTCAAATGGGTCTGCCTTATAAAAACAATAATTACACAATTCTGAGTAGAATGTGTAAAAATACACTTATCAAACACTTTCGAAATTTAAGTTTTTACTTGTCCCGAACAAGATTATCTACTAACATAATCAAGCAATATGTAATAAAGAAAAAAAATATTAGCTAGATTGACAAAAATATCCATGAGTTTAAAATCGTATAATCAAGTCACAAATATGGCTCCAAATAATGCTGCCAAAAACAAATTGAGCTTATCCAATAATTGATCAGTGTGTGTACATAGTCACTTTCAACATCACCTAGACTCGAAAAAAGTTGTAAAGATGGAAAATTTTTCATGTTGGTGCAACCCGAAACTTAGTGGTCATTTCTTTCCTTTTCCGTTCGTGAAATTCACATCTCCACATATATACTTATTTCTTTCGTGAGGAATGAATCTATAGGTGCTCTCCAATCACTCTTTTCTTTTCCCTTTTTAATTTGATTGATTCTAACTGGTATTGTCAACATCTAGTCATGTGATGATTATCTCCAAATTTGAGTTTTTCCGACACTTAGCCTTACACTAGGTAATTCAAACAATTAGTTATCTAAGCCCCCATTCCAATTTGTATTAAAATAATTATTTAAAGCTCAAGATTGACCCCACTTCCTTATGCTTTCTTCTTAACCCTTGTAATGTGCTTTAGGTTGATAATCCCCCAATATTAAAAACCAAAGGGTACTAAGTTTCGAGATATTACAACAAGCTTACTAACTCGAGTCAAAAAGGCTTTGAAGCAAGGCAAGAATTAACAAGTGCAATTCCTTTTTGAATCAATACATTTCCAAATAGTTTTCTATTGGCTCGACAACCCCCAAACTTATCTCACAATAGGGTTAAGTGATAGAGAATATAGGCTGACAGAAATTTTCAGACAACTCAAAACCTAGTTTTACAAATTCCAAAACTTTCTTCATCAATCAATAATTTCCAGTACATCTAGATAACAATTGATCATGACTATTATGATCAAAGTAATTTAGGATCTTACATGGATAAACATATTTTCAAAAAAATTAAGCATAAATAACACGTATAGTCCTAACTTATGAATTAATAACAATTTGATGTATCCATCATCCTTAGCAAGTAAGGCAATCTAACATGTCAATCACAATCAAGATAGAATAAATAATTACCCCCAACATTGAATTACACATTATCCTCAATGGGAAAAGAACAAAATAAAATAGAAGAGGGGTTAATGAAACTTTCTCGGTTGGGCATTTGGGAAAGAGATGCTTATGCTCGATTTGGACTTGTGATGTTCTTGGATAGTTCATTTCTAATTCACCTCCAAACTTGTGATCAAGCCTCGACTTGATCTCAAACCATTTTTTTCAATAAGCATCTCATGGAATAACTTGTGGTCTTACAAAATCACAATAAAGGAGTAAATTCCAGGGGTAAAATCAAAGTTGGTAAGTGTGACCAACGTAGTCAAAATGAACTCTAAAACTTGTTGGGAACCATGATCAAATTAGGTCTTCAAAAATTACCCGAAAAAATGATCTCTAATAAAATATAAGCAAGAAAATTAGATAATAAAAGGAATAAGAGTAAAAAACAAATTGTGTTACCCTGCAATAAGTACTTTTTAAAAATCTTTGAGGCACTTTAAATGCCTTGAGTACTTTTCTTCTTTTGACTCTACTTCACTTTTAATTTATTCTCAAAAACTCTTCATTGCCGCTTTCAATATAATATGAATGGCCTCTTTCGTCCGATTCAAATCCAATTATGTAGACTTCTACCTCCTCATGGGGCTTAATCACGAGATCAATTTCTCTTTCGTCCGATTCAAATCCAACTATGTAGACTTCTACCTCCTCGTGAGGCTTAATCATGAGATTAATTTTTAGGCAATTAATGAAGCAGAAGGAATGTATGTTAATTTTATCCTCGTCCATTGCTATATCTTCGTTCAGTTCCTTTGTTATTAATTTTTCGTTCTCTTTGAGTCCTTCATCAATAGTTGATATCTCCTCAAATTGAATGATCGGTCCACAATTGAAATCCATGGACAATGTCAAGCCTTTTCTATAAGATACATCAAGTGGATGATACCTCCATGTTTTAAATCCATCCCACTGCATGTCATCTTCCATAGGCTTGGTACTTTCATCCAACTTAACAAGTTCATAATAATATTTTGCAAGCATCTTCTCGTTCAATAAGAAAGGATCTTCTCTCACAAGCATGATATCTTCATCCTAATCGTCAAGTACATAACGAGAATGTAACTCTCATGAGATTTGTCAAGTGGTTGTTTTCAACATATTAAGTATTGTATAAACTCAAGAAGTTTTCACTTGTGTACATCAGTGCACAAATAAAAGCATTGTCCGGTACAATGCATCGCATAACACATTTCACAACTTGGATATCCTCCAAGTGTATTTTCATATTCCATGTAGAGATTAGTCATTGCAAAAGTGTTTTTACTTTATCATTGTCAGAATTATGCATATATAGTCGAAATGTACAAGAAACAAACACCAAGTAACAAGAGAGATCAAAACTTGGTGGGTAGCCAAGAGATACAAATAACAAAGTATAACTAATAATTTTTTTTTTTAAATAACATTAATTAAAACAGTAATCAAAGTAAAAATATTTTCCAAAAACGACATTAAAAACTTGTTCTCTAAAATTACAAATTACAAGTGCACGAATCGCGTTCAAATAATAAAGTGGACTATAAGTCCAAGTCGACTCCTCGAAAAATGTTTACTTTTAATTAAATAATAGTTAATTTAGTTCTAACAATGTTACGCACAATAAGATTTTGATTTAGAAAATAAAGAAACTACAAATTTTTTTATGAAAATAACAAATCTAAAAATTATGAAAAGTTGAGACAATAAAGTAGTCGGGATTCATGATTTCATTTAACTGTCGCATAATTAACTTTTCCACAAGCAAATTAACAAATCACTTGTGCAATATGTTAGACCCGATTTTTTTATTTTAATCAATTACCTCTTGGCGAAATGAGCCCTGAACAATTGGTTTAACTGACTATATCTCAATATCGATTAAAAATTCAATCAATTGCATTAACTCTTTGTGTAAATAACTCAAAAAATTACATATGATTAGGGGTATATCTCTATCTCATACAAGAACCTAGTATATTTAGTATTTGATCTAAAATGCACCATATTCTCTCGAACATTATATAAATAACTCAGTACAATCATTTATTGGTCAAATAATTGATAAACAAGAAATAGAATAATAAATACACATGAAAATAAGTATTTAAATATTGAAAATCAAATATTGAAATTAATCAAGCTTGGTTAATTTTTATCAATCATTCCAATTTCAAAGAATTTAACTCATTTTATATAAATGATAAAAAAAAAAAAATGATTTGGAGAAATACATTACAAATTCTTAGAGAAAATTGTGGGAAAAATGCATCACAAAATGTAAAATCCTTCCATTGGTTAGTTTTTTGAAATGAGTATCGGCTACATATTGATTTTGTCCCAAAATCTCTCAACCTTCCTTTGATTTTTCTCCTCATCTTTTCATTATGCCCTAGTTATTTTCCTAAAAAATGGTGGGTAAAATTTCGGATAATGGGTTGAATGAAGAATGAAAAGAGAGTGGGGTTAATAGTTTATTTTTTGCGTCTTAAATGCCCTAAAATGTACCCCAAGCAATCCCTTAAAGTTCTGGTAAAATGCAAAAACGAGGGCAAAATTTCAACCCATGTCAAATCGGTGCGCATGCGGGCCGTGTAAGTTATCCTTCTTGTGGCTTAGTCCTCCACAATTTTCACGTCAGGTCCTTCTACTTTGATCTTGTACAATTTGATCCTCAAACTTTGATTTTTGTTTCAATTATAAACTTTAAAATTTGCACCCAAGGTCCTTCAACTTTTAGCTTTTCTCACTTGCCCCCCCCAAATTCATGTTTTTGTACGTTTTGAGTCATTTTTCTCTTCCTTTTTGCTTTGTTCTTCTTAAAATGGAGGCTTTGCCCTGTAAAAGCAATAATTATACAACTGTGAGTAGAATTTCGCTCATTTAATTAATATTAGGCTCATTTACGTCTTCAATAAGTCCATAAAAACATACTTATCACAAAAGTTTACTTTAGCACGTTACAAATTTGATCACGTTCATATTGTGGACGTTTCTTTTATGATGCCAAGAAGGTGAACGTGTTAAAAAATAAATTTCAAATTTTTTGTATGCTTTATATGTATATATACCGGATGACATGGTAGTGACGGTGGAATTGGTGATAGTAATTCTAATAATGAAGTGACTTTGATTGATGATTCACATGATGAGGGAGATGATATAAATGCATTTAATAAAATTGACATGTGGTACAAGAAATTGTAACTAGCAATGTAGACCTACGTGTAAAAGACGAGACATTTTATATTGATAGAAGATTAATAGTGCAAGATTTAATATTTTATTTGAGATTTGCAAGGGATGTGCTTGTCATTCTCATTTTTACCGTTGTTTCTGAGTCAACATTTAGCGTTAGTGGATGGATTCTTGATTCATTTATGAGTTATTTAACTCCTAAAACAGTTGAAATCTTAATTTGTACATAAAATTGGCTAGTCTAATAAGTTTTAATTTGTTAAACTTGTTCTAATTTTGTTATTTTAATTACCTCTTGTAGAGTTTTGTCAATGCTACAACTCAAGCAATGGATGTTTAAATGGTTGGTGTAACACAAGGATTCATGTAGCCGAATCAAAATCTATTGAAAATATTCATTGTTAATATTTATTCATTTTTAGGCTCTTTTGATAAACATTTCTGAGTTGTGTAACTTCATATGTTAGTTTAACAATTTGTGGAGTTCTGACTAGTGCTAGAATAGGCTGCTTGTCATATTTGCAAACTTCTGCCTTTCATCAATTTTTTTTTATTATGGCCTCAGTTTACGACGTGGACAATTAATCCTTTAATGTCAATTACTAAATTAATGACATGTTGGATCATAGTTAATTAGCTTCTTTAATCCCATGATTAAATTTGTAGGAGCAATCCTAAACTTTTCATGGTTTATGTTCATCCATATTATCACCAGCAGATTGGTTTAGGTTCAGCAGTGTACTGATAATTTAACATTTATTTCATCATGTTTTAAACTTTGTAGAGTCCCATTCATTATCACTGCACCTTCAGTTTAAGATTTTATGTTATAACTCGTGCCTTTCCTTTTGACCTCTTTGTATAAATTGTTTGAAATTCCTTATGCCTTCAGTTTAAGACATACTTAGACACAACTAGTTTCGATAGCACGAGTATTGTCTAACCTTTCTATGATTTAATGAATGAATAGTTTGTTAAGAACTCATCTAATTACACGGCTAAAATTCATTCTTAAAAGCCAAGTTGTTTTCAGTTTTTTCCAATGTTTTAAAAACCGAATTGACCCAAAAAAGTGAGAGGTTCAAACTCAAGTCGAACCTGATAGTTAAAATGTATAGTTAAATAAATATATTTTCAAATGTTAAACAAGATATAGTATAATAGTATTAATTGAAATATTTGAAGAGTTTTTAATTTTTTTTATTAATTAAAAAAATATAGAAAAATGATTAACTTAATAAAATATAAACAATTGTTTATACAATATTACAACACACTACAGTCAAATCAAATGAATTGTTTTTTTCTTATCCCACATCAAATACTTACAATTAAATCACTGGAGATGCAATCTATGAATTAGTAGGCCAATAATTAGTTAAGCAACTTTTTGGGCCTTTCAATTCAATTGGCTAAAAGTTGAAAAATTTGTAAGTATTAAACTACCAACCGGAGAAATTGGTCATTGGTCATCCAGTTAGTGGAAAAATCAGCCAATTAACCAAACATAATTTTCAGATAAGTAAGTTTTAAGCTTGAACCGGATTGGATTTTGGACCGGTTTGCAGGTTCTCCAATTGAACCGATCGATGTAATCGATTTTAATAACATTGGATTTTCTACAAATAATAATAACAAGAACATCATAAAGAGTGAGGTAGTTGTTCAACAATAGGTAGACATGACCTAATTCAAAGGGCCTAGTGGTAAAATATTTATTAAATGTATATTCAAAAAAATGTTATGGATAGAATCAAACCCAAATCAGAATCGATGATTCGGTTTGAGTTTGTGATGAGGTTAGTGTGGAGGAACAGACATTTGCGTGTTTGGAACGCTTGGATGGTTGGCGTTCGAATAAAATGACGTAACTTTTATATACAATATTCGTTTTGGGCCCATGATCCCATTCCGAAAAGCTCGCGACGATTTCCATTGAACTCACTGCTATGCCATGACGTAGGATGATTTTCGATGTTTGAATTCGTTTGCTAAATCAAAATGGCATTTTATATTTCTTAGTTCATTATTTTCAGTATTTATTTATTTTGCTTTGTAGTCCAATCCATTAAGGGACTGTTGACCCAGTAGATTATCAGTTCTTCTTATATTTAAGACTTTAAAATGACTTGTAGGGTTTTTTTTTGTTGTTCATGAAATAAGAAAAGACATTTGTTTTCTTAAAGGCAATCCATTTCGAGTTGTTATTATCGTGTTTGTAGATTCAAACTACATCAGTTTGGTTCCAGTAATTGTTTCATTTACGAAATATTCGAAGTATAATAGGTGATTCCAGTTATTGAAATTCCCTAACGGATCTACCAGAACACCCATGCCTATAAACTAATTCTCTCAACAAAAGTTATTATCTAAATTTGAAGCAACTTGACAACAAATAAGCAAAGCATGGAATATATGTGTATTGAAGTGCAAAGATAATATTTTTCAAAGTGCGAGTCTTGAGAATACCAAAACAAGTTATCATCTAGTATTGTTAATTGGAGTTAAAAGGTGGAAATTTTAACTGGAATCGAACTTTTTGAATCGAAAACGTCAGTTTTGGTTTGATTTCAAAAATTACATAAAATCGAATGGTTCCATTTACAAAATATCCGAATTTTATGAGGTAGTTCCAGTACTTGAAATATTCGGGCTTGACACTATTAGGAATTAGATTTTCATTAATTTAAAGTTTTTATTCTTTTTACTTTCATAGATGGAGTAAATTGTCTAAATGAATTCATTAATAGTAGAATCAGGAAAGACATTAATCTGAATGATATTAGTTTCGTTAATTACTGCGAGGCAAAAATTGCTGAAAGAGATCTAGTAAAGCTATAAAGGAAACTTTGGGAAAGAACTAAAGAGTCCATATAAAAAGCATCTTTAAAATGAAATGATGGTAATGATGGGACCTTAAAAGCGATTGTTTTTACATGTCAAGGAACGCAGTGTTTTATGAATGTTTGGATTTGATAACCAATAAATTTCGGTGATGATGTTACTCGTTGATTGGAGGTGTTTGATAAGATCGAGATTGGTAAACTGAGCTTGGAAATACACCTTGGTGGCCATCATTTCGCTACAATTGGTATCAGAGCTATGTTGGAGGTGGATTTTTGGCCAAAAAATAGACCAAAAAATCGACAGAATTGGAGCAAAAACCAGATCAAAAATCTGCCCTAACTTTTTTTTGGTAAAAATCGGACCTGTAAGCTCGATTTCTGGGCAATTCAGTGGTCCATTGGTGAAACAGAGACTGGACTTGAGACATACAGGTATAGGCGATCCTAGGTGTAGCGTATGGGGTCGACGGTGGCCGGTGGTGGTGAAGAGTGGTGATCCCGGCGTCGTATGCATGGGCGCGTGGGCGCAATTCTTGAGATGTTTTCTTCAAGCAAAGTATTTCAATCGTGATTTCTAATGATTTAGTGTTGTTAGTCTTCTATTTCAAGTTATATGGTGAAATATGAATGATTTTTCCCTATGCGTATGTGTTTTGATTTTTGCTCGATTGGTGGAGACTTTAAGGTGGATAGTGGTGTTCCTAAAGTAGCAAATTCGCATCTCTAATTAATTATGGACTTAGATTTGTTCGCTCTAGTAAATTAACTTGTCCCGTTTAAATTTCAATAGCAGCGCGTCATCGTATAGGGGTGACATTAGGATTGGGGTTATCATGAAGGGAGAACCATTGCTTGTGCTAGAATTTAGGAATTATTTGTCATATTCGAAGTGTTGGTTCTGATTGCAAGTTGATAATTTCTTTTGTGTTTTAATTGTCGTTTAGTCATTGTGTGATACTACATTGCGTGAGAATTTAATTTTTTTGTTGATATACCTTCGTGTTGCATTGATTAATTTGATATAATACCTGTACTTGACATGTTTGAACATTCTCTTGATACTAAGATTTCGAGTATCAAGAAATCCTGAGAATTTAGAATGGTGTATATTATTTGTGACCCTAGGTCTATTTTGTGTAACTTAATTGTGATTTTATGTTTTTCTTTTATTGATTCTTAAAAATGACAACTTACAATTTTGATTTGGAAATTTTTAATGGATAAGCTTTGGTGATCTTCCCTTCCACATAACATCTTTTAAAAATTTTGTCCAAGATATTGTTAATTGTGATGAAAAGATGTCCGAACATATAAGGTCATTATTTTGCTGAATTCTATGCCTGACTCATATAGATAGGTTAAGAATGTGATTAAATATGGTAGGGACACCTTAACGCCCGAGATTGCCATATATTTTCTTAGAAGTAGGGAAATTGAGTTTAAGGTTGAAAACGATGATAAGAGGAGTCGTGAGATACATATGATGAAGAGTAGAATGAAATCTAAGCAAATAAATTTGGGTAGAGCTCAAGAGAGCGGCGACTTGAGTGATGATGGTGGTAAAGAGAAGGGCAAAGGATGTGACAAGTATAGTAGTAGACGGTGTTACAATTAGGGTAAGGTTAGACACTTTATTAGAGATTGTCCCCAGAAGAATAATAATCAAAAGGGTAAGATGAGATGTGAGACAAATGCAGCTATAGGGTCAAGTTATGATCCTAGTGAGGTTTATTGAAAGTAAACATAGTTACTGCATATGTATCTGTGTATAATCATTTCTGTATATGTGTGATTGCTTATTTCTGTTATATAATTATATGTTGCATTTCAATGTGTTTGATATGTACACTTGCATAAATTTGAGAGCTATCTGATTACTTGGTGTAATTGTTTACATGTATAGTAGGTTGAGATGTATTAATAGTATGTGTAGTGTGTGTCTATTGGTGATGTATAGTATAGATGCCTAGGGGCACATTTGTGGTTTGTACCGGGGATGTGGACATTGGATCATGAGTCGAAATGTAATTAAATGTTGGAGTCCTTTATCTATGAAGACCCTGTACAGGTAGAGTGTGAGAGATGCACTTCTATCACTTCTATTAGGTGGAGACCCATTATTCGTTTAGATTGGAAAAAGTGATGTGGTGATAGAGGATTATCCCGATGACTTATGATCTATTGTGGTTTACCAGTTAGACATGAGTTAAGTTATCAGTCTAGTGAGCTAGTGTGTGATAAGATGAGATACATGTTCTCGAGGTGTGAGCAACATAGAATGAGATATGATCAGTGTAGTGAGATGTTTTCCTGGGTTATTTATGGATTTGTTGTATGTGTTTTTTGACTGTCTGATTGATTAACTTAGTGTTAATTTATTGTTTTGCGTGAACATATTTTGAAAAGATCTGTATTATTCTATAATATATCTTCATCGAATATATGATATGCTATTGATTGATTACTGTAATTACTTGCTCCTACTTGGATGTATTCTTGACATTAGTCCTGGTGAGTATATGAAACATGTATGGTATGTGTTTCAGGTTCGAAACATAAGGTAAGGTATGTAATTCCAATTTTATAGGTTACCTTGATTATGCAAGTATAAACCTTGTTTTTTGTTTGCTTGCAGGTTAATTGGGTATCAAGGCGAAGACTTGTTGGGTTTTGATACCCAATAAATCCATGACGATGGTATTACTCGTTGATTGGAGGAGTTTGATAAGGTCAAGATTGGTAAACTGTGCTCGAAAATACACTTTGGTAGCCATCCTTCCACTACAATGAACAATCTTCGTGGTGGATACTGCAGACTATGCAAGCTGCTAGAATAAAAGGAAATTGAAAAATAAATTTTTAACAGAAAAATATAGAAGCATAATGAAGCCATGAGAAAACTAAAGATTTAGTGATGGAGTGTACTAGGGCAATACAAAATCTTTGGCAAATAGGAGTAATCCAAAAAACAATAGAAGAGATTAGGTCGAGCCAATAAAAAGAGGTTGAGGTATGAAAGAGTCTATAACTAAACTAAAATATATAAAGAAAACCAAACTCCAAGTATGCAAGCACAGTAGTAGGAGAAGCCGAGAGTGCCAAAAATTCAAAGACCTTTAACAAAGTGGTTTAACATAATGTATGGATAAAGGCAATGAAAGAAGAGTTCATGATTCTAAGGCAAAATAAGATTTGAGATTTGATGTCAAGACTTGATAACTTGAAGCTTATATCTTGAACAAAGTAAAAAAGATCCGGGTGGAAATAAACAAAATTTGGCTAGTAGCTTGTGGATTCTCATACTAATATGGTCTAGATTATGATGAGACTTTTATAGTCTAGTAGTAATAGTATTAGCAACAAGTAAGTCTTGAAAGCTGTGACAGATGGACATGTGAAATGCATTTTTCCATAGAGAACTTGATTGAAAGACATATATAGAACAACCAAAGGGATTCGAGAATAAAGAAAAAACATGATGTGTTTGCAAATTAAGAAGGCTCTCTATAGGTTAAAATAGTCACCATGAGCATGAATGGTAAGATAGCTGAATTCTTAGTTCAAAGTAGATACTTTATAGCACCGACAGACTCAAGTTTATTCTTCAAAGCACACGACATAAAATTGACAATAGCACTAGTGTATGTGGATGATCTCTTCATTAGTGGAGATGATAAAGATGAAATTCAACAAAGTAGAAGGACTTTAATGATGAGATAACAAATGAAAGAGCTTGGGGAGCTAAATCATTTTCTGGGAATCAAGATGGAAAAAACGAAAGGAGAGTTACTACCAACATAAGCTTGATATAAACCTTTTACAAAAGTTTGGGATGATCGATTGTAAATTGGTATTGACATCAATCGAGATTAACTTCAAGATATGTACAAATGAAGACAATGACTTGAAGAATAAGACCATGCACTGACAATTAGTGTGAAGCTCAATCTACTTAACACTAACTTGACCTGAGTTTGCATCACAATTGGGATTGCAAGTTGCTTTTTAAAGAAGAGAAAGAAGCCACATTAAAGTGGTACGATAAATCTTTAGTATATAAAAGGAACAATTGATTATAGGCTATTTTACAAGAAAAAAGATTCCAAGGTTATTAGCTATTGTGATGTGGACTATGCCTACTTGTTCAGTATTTGGTTAGCTGTAGTGTCATGGGGCAATAAGAGACAATCGATTGTATTTTTGTCAACTACAGAGGTGAAATATAGAGCAGTAGCGTTGAAAGCTCAAGAAAGCACATAGCTAATGCACTTGATGAAGGATCTACATCAATCGATAAGCTTTGTGATGGAACTATATTGTGATAACTAATCAGTTATTTGCATAACAGAGAACCTAGTGCACCATAGAAGAACTAAGCACGTCGAAGTGCACATCACTTTGTCGGAGAAAATGTGCTTAAATGGAAGATTGACTTGAAGCATTTCAATACCAAAGAACAAGTTGTAGACACGTTGACAGTAAGTGCTTCAAATTTGCAGAATTTGGGGCACAATTGGAAATGACTAGAGAGAAAGGTTAAATCGATAAGTCAATGGCCTAGAAGAAGATAGAAGAATCTAATTTTACAAAGATTATATCACCATTGCCATGATAGGAATTATCCAAAAGCTTACCCTTTTAATTTCTTCTTTCTACCGCCATATGTGGACTTCGTAGAAGTGCATCCCACCGTCATTATTGTCTACAAACATGGTTTGTTCTATTGTATTTTGTGTATGAATTATGAGAGTTAGTGATGAGTGAGTGAGCAAGAAAGTGACAGAAATGAAGAGATACAATAAGAAGAATTCGATAGAGTGAATTAGAGAACATAAAAAGTATTTGTGTTGTCCTCCTTTCATAAATAATATTAGGGAAAATTGCAGCCGCGGTACCAAATCTTTTATTTAATAGCAATTTTTTTCAAAATCTTTCATTTGTACCACCGTGAGTACCAAACCTTCAAAAAATTCGCAACTGAAGTCCTAAATGATGATTTTCGTCTGTTTAACTACCAAAATCATCAGTTGACTCCCAAAATAAAAAAGCTTCATTATTTTCCCCAAATAAGGTAGGGGCATTTTGGACAAATCATATTTTCCCTATTAAATCAAAAAGTAAAAATAAAAAATGGACCCATCCCATCCCATCTTCTTTTTTCAGAACCAAAACCACTCCACCTTCCCCATCTCCACTAATGAAAGGCAATCTGCCAAGTTCAATACCAGACTAGAGCGGTCCACGGCTGGGGTCGACGCTGAGTGTGAAGCGGACTGGACGGTGGTTAAAAGAGCAATGAAAAACAACACGAAGAAGAATGGAAGTTGGTCGGTGGTGCTCGAATCCAATGGAAGGGTTGTTGTGGTGTGAGTCCTAGCAGAAAGTAGAGAATTAATAGTTTGAAGGGTTGTCCATTTTTGGGTTGATTTTGACTGGAAAATTGGATTAATTGAGGGATGAAATAGTTCAATTGATTGCAAACCTGGGTCACATTATGATGTTGAACATTGGATGGAACAGTCGGCTACGTACTTTGACGACACTTTCGCAAGGCGGAGCAAAAGTACAATTGCTAGAAGGAGGTGGCTAGCCTTACAGAAATCCCTACATAACCAACATTGGCGGCTTTCCTCAAACCCTAGCAGACACCTCCACGACCTCAGCTTCTCAACTTTTCCTCTCCATAGACGGCGTTTTCAACCACCATGTACGTGTTTTGGGAGGTGGCTCTGCCATTAACGCATGTTTCTACACCTGGCCTAGGTTCGACTTCGTGGTGGCGGTCGGGTGAAACCCATGACTCGTGGATGAGTCATATGAATGGGTGGAGAAGATGGTGTTTCAGCAGGGGATGGTGGAGAAGTAAAAAGTTTCACTAATCATTAAACTTTATATACTGTCATGTTCAGGTCACTCAACTTTGTTATGCTTATGAATGGTAACTGAACTTACCAAAAAAAGCACTCAATCCATAACTCTCCCAATAAACATTTGAATGGATGCTGACCTGGCTAGACGGAATCATATGTGTCAATTAACGTCGTTATTTCTTGCCACGTGAATAAGTGTTATGGAGAAAAACGTTTTCATCTCTGAAAATCAAAACACACATCCTACCAATTCACTCCCAACCGAAATCGAGAAATCGAAAAACCCTAGGATTCGATTTCCCCAAATTTGCTCCGCTTACGATCGTGGAAAGAACCCTAGAAGTTGATTTCGCCCAAGCCCAGATTCGCTTGAAGGCTGGAAAAACCCAAATAACCAACCCTGCGTTGTTCCAATTCCCAAATTTCCAGTCAGTTCGATTTGTGAAGGAGAAAATCTCTCAAGCCCATCAACTTCCGCGTACAGTGAAAGTAATCCCAGAACCAAAGGCTGTGAAACGTTCTCCTAATTTTTCAATTAATATGTAGTTGCAGGTTGTATGATTAATTCCCTCGATTGTTTGGAAGAAGATTACTAATTATTGAGGGTTGGAAGGAAAAGAAGTTAGTAGGATTGTAAGAATTTCTTGAGTATTCTTTTGACTGATAATGGCAGGCAATAGTGTATTTTTCTAAGAATGTTTTATGTAATTATGCATTTTATAAGTATTTGTTTACGCAATTGTGCCTTTTTATCATCTTTCTGATTGTAAGCATTTTATACAATTGTACATCTGCGAAACTAGCTTTGAACTGATTGGTTATTCATTTGAATGAAGGCGTTGCCAAGTACCATATGTTAGCATATTGCTTAATTAATCATACACTTTTGACTGAGGTGTTTGAGAAAAAACCTTGTTTTACATGTAAATACCGTTTCATTTCATTCCTGTAATTTTTTTCTGCATTGAGTTATTTTTTCTAAGATGATGGTGTGACATTTCAAGTTGATCCAACACTAATCATTTTTCCCATATTTGAAGCTATAGTAGGGAAGAACATAGGCATTTACCATAGTTGTAGTAAGCCCGGGCACTACTTGTTGGATTGCCCAACAAAGAAACGATGTCCAAAATGTGGTGAAGGCTTCAAGAAATGTATGGAAGTAGAGAAGAAACTTCAAACATTAGACTGTTGTTCTATTGCTATGCTAGAGATTACAGTCATTTCGAGTGGAAAACCGAACATGAGTCCAATAGCGAATCGAGTTGTGCTTGTTTAGGTACATGTAAGGCTCGATTGAAGAGCTTCCGTGCATGTTCAAGCAATCTGCTTAAATAACAAAAAAAGAAGATCTCGGGATATCTGCCAAAATCACAATCAATTTGGGAAAATGGATGAAGCACGATAACGAGAAAGAAAAGGGAAAACTTCTATGAAGTAGTTGAATTAGTTGCACTCCGTATTCATGTAATTGTCATAAAACTTATCGTAATTTATATTTGTTGTACGTTGATGTTGTTACAACCCATGTCATTTTAGTAAAAAGTCAAGTTTGAATTGTCAAAGTCAAGGTCAAATAGACTTAATTCAAATAAATAAATTGTTTTGGACTTAAATTATAATTGGTGATATTTGACAATTAAGATGGATTAAAAATATATAGTTGGCG
>CAIGRB010037918.1:0-19751 GCA_903798255.1 Fraxinus quadrangulata
TTGATTTATTCTAATTAAGTCCTATTTGACCTTGACTTTGACAATTCATACTTGACTTTTTACTAATATGACTTAGGTTGTAACATGTATGGTATTGTAGACAAGTAATATAATGATAAGTAAAATATCTTTCCACAGAGACTATGTATTTAACCTAGTGCCAATTAATTCTAACCTAATGAATGTATTTAACCTAGTGCCAATTAATTCTAACCTAATGGAATAGCCAAGTTTGTTTATTAATTCTATACTAATTTATATAATTAAACAAATTATTCTAATGGGAAATTTATGAAGGCTTTTGTAAGAGGATTTTGCTATTTGTATATAAAAAATGTATATAATATGATATGGGGGAAAAATGAAATTTGGATAAAAATGTTGATTGTGTTTTAAACGGACAAATGATAGAATGCCATGTGGTACTATGTAATATATTTATGTAAATTTTGATGTACATGTAGTAAGATTCTTTGCATGATTATGTTGAATGATTATTAAGATGTTGAATCTCTCTTATTAATCAAATTCAATATCATGACAATATGTGCATTCTTCTTATTAATGCTCCTAAATTATTTAATAATCTCTCTCGAGTAAAATTAAATTTATCATCTCATATGATCATCCTATATCTCTATGAAAGATGAGAACAAGAAAGCAAGCACTAAAAACCCTAGAAAATATATTGAAATCATGCAAGGTATAAGGGTATATCTTTATCATCTTACGGACCTCACAAAAATTATTATAATGTTCAAATTCCTATTGTTTCTCTCAAATGACAATAGAAACCACTTAACAATTTAATTAGTAGCTACTTAATTAAAAAAATTAAGTCCTCTAACAATAATCTAAGAATAAACACATATTGGGAGTCAAAATATTGAAATTATATTAAAAATTCATAACAAGGGTTCATCTATATCTTAGTAATTAAAAATCTAGCTTAGCACTACTTATTTCGATAAAAATTACCAGCAATATCTTAATTATTTTGTCGGTATTTAAATATCATTGTTTTGAAAAATAATAAGAAAAACTTTATTGTTTATTTTCTATTGATAACTTAAATCTTTTTAACTGTATATAAGTAAATTATTCTATGGTAATTTGTCAGTATCAGTAGTGTCGTGGTGTAATTATCTGAGATTGGCAGTTGGTGGTAGGAATGCACCGCCTTCCCAAATATGATTGGTCCGAAAAGCAATATACGGCACCAAGAACCAATATAAACGTGCTCCTTAAAAGGGACATATACCAACTTTACTACATTATCTTCTTCTTTTCTTGGGTCGAAGTTCCAACGTCTTTCAATATCATGAATTCTCGAAAGCTCTACCTCGTCATTGTCCATCTCCACAACTTCAATATTGTCCTCCACGACTTCGATATTGCCGAGTTGGTTTACACATCAACTACAACTCTTGAAGGTTAAGAAATGCCATCAATATTTATTCAAAGTTTTTACGGTGTACATTGTAACATGCCTTTCGTATTCAATAAATCATTACATGTTCTCTAATAGAAACATCAGCTTTAGTGATAGATATTTTCGTTTCTAAAGGCTGATATTCCATTGGTATGTACTTATAAATGGAATTTTTCCGTCGATACATACTGAAGGTAAAAGTATCGTTCATAATTTCTTCACAACACAACGGTTGGTGAGTATCGACAAATTTATCTATATGTACAATTCCATCGAAAATACCAACTGATTTCTATAACATATATTTGCAAAAGTTTTAGTGATAACATAGTTCGATAAAAATGTATCTTAATTATTTTTTTGGTATTTAAATATCATTTTTTGAAAAATAATAATAAAAAGTTATTGTTTATTTTCTATCGGTAACTTAACTATTATAACTTTTTAATTGTCAATCAGCAACATAATTATTTATTCGATAATTCTTCACTATCGGCAGTGCCAAGAATTCACCGTCTTCCCAACCGTGATTGATCCGGCAGGCAGTATTGTGGCCAATACGGAACTAAGGACCAACAGAAATTACCGATCTACCGACCGGACCAAGGGGTCAAAAGGGCTTGGTTGCGGTTCAAAATATGACCGTCATGATGTCTGACCCTTTTGTCTAATGACTATATTTTGGATCATCTAGACTTTTACCGGTCTAGCGATCTACTAGCTGAATACAAATTGACCTCTATAAATAGGTTATCTTTTGCAATCCATGTAAGGTCTTTCAAGTGCATTAAAGAGAGAAATATTTTAAGCAAATCTTTGAGCTTACATTGCTTTTATTTCTTTTACTTCTTTATATTGAAAATTTTGATTGATTGAATCAAACTTTTAAATCATCACATTCATCAAAGTTTCTCATCAAACACTTGAGCTATCATTCATTACTATTCATTGAAGTGTTAGCCCCTCTTTGTACTTAATATATTACTATCATTATTAAGAGAAAATTTTCATTATAAAAACATTTCTTTAAATATTTGGGTCATAATAAAGTCCTTTGAAAGTTCAATACATTATAAGGATCGGTACTCATTATTAAAAAGTTATCAAAAGCATTGTAAGGGTTTTGATTGCACCAAGTCAATTAATATAGTAAAAATATCTTGCTCGTGATGAAGAGTTTGATTATGAAGGACGTAAATCATTGGTTTTGATCAAAACTCCATAAATACATCTTTTGCATCATCTCTACCCGTTTGTTTATTTTTTTGCTTACGATTATTACTTGATTGATCAATATGTTTGAGATTTACTTAATTTGAAAGTAATTTTCAAAAGAAAAAAATAAAAAATAATAATTCACCATCTTCTTGGTTAGTAATTCTTGGACTATCAATTGATATCAGAGAAATGTGCTCACTTTGATATTAAGATTTTACAATCTTGAGTAATAGTTAACCATAATCTTTAAAATCTTGATGAGTATTCTATAAATCGTTCTCTTTTCTTTTGATGGCTCTCATTAAGCTATTGTAAGGCTAGAATGATATATATGTGTAATCAATAGATTATAACATTCGGGAGGTTATTGAATTTGATCCTTATGAGCCTACAAAAGGTAATAAGGTTGATGGTAAACCGAATCAAGCCATTTCAATACCTAGAGAGGAGTACGATGAAGAAGATAAAACAAATATTATCTTTAAAATCTAGAGCCAAAAATTTATTTTATTTCACTTTAGATAAAAAATAAATTTAATCATATTAATACATGTGATTCCTCTTATGACATTTAGCATGCTTTAGAAATCACTCACTTTGGTACTAGTAAGGTAAAAGAAACTAAGATAAATCTTTTGGTTAAAGATTTTGAAAATTATGAAACAAAATGAACTCATTAACGATATGATTACTCATTTTTCCAATAATGTTAATGGTTTTAAAGGATTTGATAAAAAAAAATTACTAACGGTAAACTTATAAGTAAAATGCTAAGGTCTCTCTCAAAGGACTGAAGCTCATTGAGAATGCTGATAAAGAAATAATGAAGATGTCAACACTTATAATTGGAGGAGCTCTATGGAACATTGATGACATATAAGATAAAATATACTGAGAAAAAGGAGAAAATAAGAAAAAGCAAAGAAGAGGAAACAGCCTCTCAAGCGTCAGTTTTTCTTTAAAATTAACAAATGATGAAGGCTCTTCAAGTATAAATATGAGTGATGAAGAACTTCATGACTTAGTTCTTCTTGTTAAGAAATGGAGAGGTTGCACTAATCGACAATTCCGAAAGAAAGAAGAAATGGGAGAAGAAATGAGTGAAAACATTGTTTGCTATGATTGTGACAGCCCGGTAACAAAAGAATCAAATTCTTGAAAATGAGAGTGATGATGAAAACCATGAAGAAAATGAGAATCTGGAGGAATTTGCCAACATGTAAGCCATGACCATTAAAAATGAGGTAAATTCAAATGATAATTGTTCATTTAATGAATAATCTATTTCATATGATGGAATTCTTGAAAAATCTGAAAAACTTGCTATAAAACCCTCTATTCTAAAAAAAAAAAAAAAATTATTAAAAATTGAAGTAAAGAAACTTTTGGAAATACAAAAAGATCTTAATGAATTATCTATTTCATATGATGGAATTCAAATGATAATTGTTCATTTAATAAATTATCTATTTCATATGATGAAATTCTTGAAAAATCTGAAAAACTTGCTATAAACCCCTCTATTCTAAATTTAAAAAAAAAACTTGATTAAAAATTGAAGTAAAGAAACTTTTGGAAATACAAAAAGATCTTAAAAAAAGAAAAAATTGATCACAATTATTTTATTAAAGAAAATTCTTCTTTAAAAGAAAAGATTGTAGATTTGAGTAAAGTTGTTTACAAGTTTACTCAAGGCAAGAAAAATTTTGACGTAATGCTTGGTGAACAAAAATGAGTTATCTATAAAGGAGGAATTGGGTACAAAACTTTTTTAAAACAAAAATCTTTCAAAAATTTCTTTGTTAAATCATCTAATTCTTCTCTTCCAAATGTTACATGTAGTTTTTGTAACAAAGATAGATATATAGCTTTCAATTGTTTAACCAAAAAGAGTTTGCACTTTGAAAGCAAGCATAATTGTCTTCAAAAATTCACTAAAATTAACTACCAATGATCCAAAGTTGTATGAGTACCAAAGATCAAAAAGTAAACTATTTCTTATAGGTGCTAAGGAAAATTAAGAGCAATTGGTTCTTGGATGGTAGATGCTCAAAGCATTTGATAAGAGATAAAACGTTAATATCTAGCTTAAAAAAATGATGAAGGTCATGTCACTTTTGGGGACAACAACAAAGGAAAGATCATTGACATTGAAAATATTGGTAATTATGCATCTCCATCTATTAAAAATGTTCTATTAGTTGATAGCCTCAAATATAACTTACTTAGCATTAGTCAATTATACGATAAATGTATTATTATATAAAAGTTAATTCTTTCAAATGCTTATTTGAGGATACAACATATAAAGAGGTAATGATTATAGGAAGTCGAAATAAGGATGTTTATATTGTAAACATTGAATTTGAAAGTGAAATAAAATGTTTATCAAGTTTTAAAGACGATATTTTTTTTAATTAAAGAAGGACGGTACCTCCGAAATTTTATTAATATGTTCTTACTTTTGGCGGAGGAATACTGTGGTTACATGAAAATAATGAAAGCAATAGATGAGGAAGTATTACTTCCCTTATAGTGAAAATAAATGACGAAGATTAAAGCAGTAAACAAGGAAGTACTGCTTCATTTACAATAAGAACTAATGCAAATTAAGGCAAAGATAAGAATTGGAAGTAAAAATAAAAATCAAACTCTGGCACAGGGCAATCCATGTCCGTCAATTTGTACTAGTGCCCTAATATGTCGTGGCAGATCATGTAGTCCATATGTTGATATCGTCGATAATCCCAACCTTCCGCAGCAAGAGCATCTGCAACCTGGTTTCCTATTCTGTAAATGTGAGAAATTGTATATCTGTCGAATGATATGATATATGTGATACGTCTGAGTATGCCCTGAATAGCCCATGATCCTCCTCCTATAGTAATGCAGTGAATAGCTACTGTAGAATCAGATTCTACCCAAATCGCTGAAAAACAAAGTCCATGAGCTAGTAAAATCCCATAAAGAATAGCTCGGAGCTCTGCCTCTAATATCAAGCATGGTCCATATGAAGCTGAGAAAACCCTGATATAGTGTCTTGCGTGATCTCTGATAATGCCTCCCACACTCGCAAAATCATCCTTGATGCATATATCAGTATTGGTCTTGACATATTTGACTAATGGAGTACGCCACCAAACTAGAACATGGGGAGATGGGGAAGGGGGGTCCATAAAAATACCAAATATGGGTGTAAGTGTCAAATCCCATCGTCAATGTACCACTCGAAACAGTCCTCCCATATGAAAATAAGAGATCATATGATAGACCCTCCAAATGATACGTTTGGCTACTATACGAATTCTCCTATGCTTCGCATCATTTCTTGTGGTCCAAAGGTACCAAAATATCAGTAGAAATGATAATGCGAATGTGTCAACAACAAACATAATGTCCAGAATACATCCATCTCTGGAATCTCTGTTTGACTCCCTTTCCTGAACTCATAGGTATCTGAAAAATATCCCCAAAATGCTGCCATACCTGATTGGAGATGCTACTGCCAGTTGAAATATGATTGATTGTCTCATTCTTGGAACAACACCGAGAGCGAGAAGCCAACTGACATCAAATTCTGCCTTGAATAACCACATCTACTGGAATGCTGTCCTGCTATAGTCTCTAGTAGAAGAATGAGACAGTGGCGAGCAAAATGGAGCTCCATAGTAATCAATATGAATCTTGATACTAGCATTCCGAACGTACGAGCTGTCATGCGGACTTGGTAGGGAAGCTACCATCTGATGTATTTTGCCAAACAATTCGATTCGGGGCATCTGCACATAAATGTATAGCCCATATTTGCTCCGCCATAAGAAAAGGGAGAACCAGTAATAAACGTCCAATATCCCACCCAGTATCATCAAAGAAATCCTACACCCTCCCAGATGTTGCTGTCGGTGTAGGAATAGGGATGCTAATGTGGTCTCACCCATCCAACAATCATGCCAAAAGAAAATCTGACCTACACTAAGGTGCCATGCAATGTATGGCTCCGTCCGGGGCCCAACTAATTTCAGCCTTTTCCAGATAGGAGAAGCCAAGTAAGGAACTACTGCAACTAAAGGGTGTGTCCCAGTACAATATTTGCCCCATAAGAACTGGGCCCAAAGAGATCTCTGAGAACGGAATAGCCACCAGAGCTTCATGGAGAAGGTGTCCACTACATCATGTAATCTCCTAAAGCCTAGAACACCCTCATTAATAAGAAGACAAATCTCCTTCCAGCTCCGCCAATGTAAACGTCGCGCCCGTTCTTTGGAATCCTACAGGAATCGCGCAAAGATGCTCTTAAGTTTCTTCAGGATAGCCTTAAGGGGGCTACATGATCTGAAAAAGGTGTAATACGACCCCCATATGATAGAAGTCGTAAAGCATAACCTGAGATCATGTTCCTGACCTTCTAGATAAGGTCATCATAAATGAAACTCCTCTTGGCTACCTTAAATAAGGGAATTCCCAGATAAGTGAACGGCTACTACTGGTGTCGAAAATCAGTCAAAATCTCCAATCATCTGATCTGACTAATAGATGCCCGTTTGGGTGGTATGAGTCCATTCTTGTCCTTGCTCACAAACTGACCAGAGACCCCATCATAATGCTCCAGACAACCAAGAATCCTCCTGATAGACTATTTCTGGGCATTGGCAAATATGATCATATCATCAGCAAATGAAACGTGTGACACAAGAGTACTACCTCCATGATGATAACACTTACTGGGATAATCCTGAAACCTCTGAGTGAGCAGGCGTGAGAAATAATTTGCAGCTATGATGAACAAGGATGGTGAGATAGATCTTCCTATCTGAGCCCTCGTGAGGATGGAAAAAAACCATATGGACGGCCATGTAGGAGTACAAAAAAATGACACTCCGAGATGCACTGCCTAATCCTATCGATCCAGATCCAATCAAATCCAAATACCTTTAATACAGAATAAATGAAGCTCCAATCCATGCGATCATATGCTTTAGTCATGCCAAGTTTCAGCATAGTGTTACCCCTTCGCATTTTATCATCCAAAGTATGGAGAAACTCTTGAATCAATAGAACATTGTCCCTAATTAGGCGACCATGAATGAACCTACTATGTTGTGGAGAGATAATGCGCGGTAACAGTGTACTCAATCTAGTGTTCAAAAGCTTAGTAATAAGCTTATTGAACACTGTACATAAACTGATGGGTCTTAAATTGGTCCATCTACAAGCACCGTCCCTCTTAGGGAGCAATACTATAGTAATAGCAGCAAAACCCCGTGGAAGAGGCCGCTGTCAAAGAAGTCCAAGACTGCACTGTATACATCGTCCTAAATAATGTCCCAACAATGTTGGAAGAAAAGGGATGAGAATCCATCTGATTCGACAGCACTGTCAGCACTATACTAAACACTGTCTCTCGAACCTCATGAATCAAAGGGATACGATTTAGTGCCAAATTATTATCATCCGTAAAAAACTTGGGGATGCTATCAGAACGAATGGGTCCAACGGCTGTGTTAGAGCAGATAGAAGATCATGATAGAATGCAATAGCTGAAGTTTCAATGTCAGTAAAAGTAGCTAAGACTTCCATGCCTGCATTTTGATGGACCTAATACGCGATTTGATCATACGTCTTTGAACCATCGCATGGAAATAACGAGTATTGTGATCTCCTTCACATACCCAACGTGAACCGACCTTTTACTTCCAAAAAGCCTCCTCAATAGATAAGGTCCGATTCAAAACTGTTTGTGCATGATATAATAGGTCACGATGCTCCGATATAGGGTCTCTATCATATACTGTCTCAGCCTCATCCACCTTATCCTCAGCATCTCGCACCCATTGGAAAATATCTCCAAATACTTGTCGATTCCACCAACGCAGTCCCTGTTTCAGCCTAAAGAACTTCTCCCAAAGAACAGCCATCCCTATAAGATGAGTAGGAAGCGACCATTTCTGAGCGACTAAGGATGAAAAATCATGATGCTTGGTCCAAACGTTGAGGTATCTGAAAGGTCTATGCCCCAAATCATCATAAAAAACACAATGAAGTAATAATGACGAATGATCAGATGAAGTTCGATTCAAGTGCCTCACCGTAAGCTGTCGACAGAATGCTGCAGCTGTAGAATTAATGAGTACCCTATCCAATCTCTTTCTGACTCGACCCTTAGACCAAATATACTGATTCCCAAGGAAATCAGCATCCTCTAAACCACAATCTAACATTATATCAGAGAAACCAGTAGTGCCTCGATCACAAGTATTACGACCAGTGTGCTCACCATCATGTGTAATAACATTGAAGTCTCCCCTAACTAACCAAGGGTCGTCTATATAGAGGGAAATATGGTGAAAACCCTCCCACAAATCCCACTTGATAGTTAGGTTACATGGAGCATAGACATGAGTCAGATAGATGGGACGCACTAGTTTAGGATCCTCAACTCTAACGTGAAAGAATTGAGGATGATCAACAATAATAGTAATAGTAGTCCCAGCGTTCTAAAAAAACTAGATCTTGTTCGACTCATTTTGAATTCTCGTGTCAAAGCGCAAATATCGTCTAATATAGGTAAATCTATGTTGAAGAACAAAAGGCTCTAGTATAACCAAGAGATAAACCTGATGAAGATGTATAAGTCTCTTCAGGTGCCAACGAGTAGCTACACTGGCTAAATCTCTTGCATTCTATATGATGGTACTCATTTGGATGTGCATGAAGAGGTATCATGTGACTGATTCCTGGTCACCATCCTAGGAATTGAAGTATTTCTTTGTCGACTGACTGGGATAAAACCATCATTCTTTGTCCTACCAGCCATGCCTACCAAGACATCAGCAGAAGATCGACGATATGAACCATTTTGATGAACTTCAATATGAGAAAGACATCAGAATATGACCGATCTGTAGATAAGAAAGCCTCCATGTTCTGCTGACAATGTGCAGAGATAACAGGAACATCTGGCTCCATATAACCACGTGGCCTCTCTAACATATCCACCAAAAAAGGATCAAAATATATAGAACTAACCATCATAGGTGCACTACTGATAGGGTCTAGAGACTGAACTGCTAAATGAGGAGCTGATGTAATAACATGAGAACTCTAAGTATCCACCCTAATGGGAGAGAATGTAAAATGATCTGATGGTAGAGAGCTAGTAATATGCGAAGCAATATTGCTAATAACAGGTAGAGTAGTGTAAAGACTAAGAGCCATATGGTTAGCACCTGTATGTGATATAGTAACTGTAGTGACAGAAATAATATGAGCAATAGTGGTAATAGTTTGAGGAGTAGAATGAGAAATCATTTCTGATATACTGTCTTATCTTCTTTGATTTCTTTTAATAGGTGTCCGCCTCATGCGAGGTGCTGTCACAACATTCTTACCCTTACCATTCTCTTTGGCCGGAATTGGATTAGGCCTATGATTTAGGTCACCAATACCTGGGACCATAGACGGTGGAGTAGAATGGGAACCACTAGAACAGTTCGCATCCAGATGACCGAAGTGTCTGCAACAAAGCAAAAATTCAGCGCCTTATCATAGACAACAGGCTGCCAATAGCCACTCCTATTCTCCCTCTTTATCCAAACTCTATCAGGGAGTTTACACTCCAAATCAACCTCAATACAAACCCTTACCTCACTAGGTCGTCGACGGTCAGAAGTGGCTTCGTCAATTCGAAGTGGAAGCCTAAAAGCTTTAGATATAGCAAATAGGGCGCCCTTGGTCCGAAAATGAATAGGAAACATTGGAAATGAGACCCAAACATGAGCAATAGGAGCATCATGTTGTTGAGTAAAGCTGGGGGTCCAATTAAAAACTCGCATATGACAACCATCAATATACAAAGTGGGTTTGAGGAATAATCGTGAATAATTATCCTCGTGCGCCAAATGAATTATAATGTGTATATCATCAATAACACCTATCTCATAATCGCCAAAAAATTCAAAACGCATAAAATTCACTTACCTTGGTCATAGAACGTTTGCGATGCACAAATTTACCATCAAGAGTAAACCTATAAGCCTCCGCCAGAAATTGTTCATCCAACTTTTCAAAAAATATAGCAGGCTCACCATGATGGATGTATGATTATTTGGAAACCAGGCTATGGTCTCTAGATTCCTGAGGAGCACGAAGAACGGTAGCAAATGATTTCCTCTGACTCCTCTCAACTTGAGTTACAATAGGTCTGTTATTGATAGCTGCAGCATAGGACCTTGTAGCCTGGGTAGTAACTGGAACACTAGAAGGATTAATAGGTGGTCTAGATGAGACCGGAGCAGGTGGTGGATTAGTGCTGTTCCCCATATTTCGGATCTGTCGAGGTCGATTCTGAGGTTTTTTTGTTGGAAAAGAGGTGGCAAAATCTGTTTTGAGCTTATACCGTGATGGAGGCTCGAAGTTGGCAGTGAGATCCGCCAAGCTATTGATCGGAGGTGAGGGCGTAGTAGGGACATTGGGAGGAGTGGAAGTCAGTGACAGAATTGCGTTTTCATGGGTCGAACCCAATTTACCAGGATTGGTTTTTGAAGGCATTACAACTGCCGTAACTTGGGGCATGAAATTGAGGCCCAATTGGTTGTTGTTTCCATCAATTGGAAGGTTACCCATAACCATATTATCCTCAATTGCATGCATATGGGTCGAAATTGGAGCATTAACATTAGTAGAACCATTAATTGGAGCTGAAAATTCTTCATCGCGTAAGGGTAATGGGGCAAAATCAAATCCGGTAGTTGGAGCTTCAATTGATGCAATTTGATAATTACCCATGGCCTTACCGTTGTCAATTGAGTTTTGGTTGGTCGAATTGAAGAGTTGGAGCAGCAGAGATTCGTCAAATTGGTTCATTCCAAATTTTTCGCACAAGTTCATCGCTTCAGCCACAAATTGATCCAGTCCCAGGTGCAATTGGTCTTGACCCATGGCTGGGCAAGGTGCGCCAGGTGAAGGCGCACCTAGCCCAGGTGGTCTGCGACCATGGGTCGACCGGACGGCGATGGGCTTTGGCAAAGAAGTATTCGGCATCGCTAGGCTCGCGCAGGCAATTTTTGTGGGATAAATTCAGGTTGTTTAGTTGTTGTTTGGGGTGAATAGGTGCCATGGTTGAGGTTGCCTGGTTGTGACCGGGATTTTCGACGATTTTCAGATATTTTTGGCAGTGAACTTTGAGCATTAATTCCGGCCAGAGAAGTTGATGAAATTGGGAGAGGTTGGTTGGTAATTGAAGGGGATGTTGAGGGCTGTTGACCGGTGTCCAAGTCCGGTGGCTTTGGCGATCGGAGGTTGCCAGAATTTTGATGCCCTTGAAGGTTGAGATAATTTGAAATTTTTGATAGTAAAAATCTCTGAGACAATTCTTCGTTGTAGCATAGAAGATTAGTCATGTTAACATTGAGAATTTCAAAAAAATTCGAAAATTGTTTTATTAAAGTTTGCCTAATTTGAAATTTGAGAAATACAAAATGCATGATACGCGTCAATTTAGAAAACAAGTAAAGAGCCTTTTCAAACTTGATAACACTCCTCAACTACAAAATTTTTACAATTTCTCTACATTTGGATCTTTTTGGACCATTTGAACCGCAAGCTTAAGTTGCAATCATTATGCTTTCGTCATTGTAGATGACTTTACTAGATTTAATTGGTCCTCTTTTTTAACCTAAAAGATGAAGCTTTGAATGCATTTAAATATTTTTACAAAAATAGTCAAAATGAAAAGGGGTACACTATTACTACTATTAGGTTGACAATATTGTGTTTGATGATTTTTGCAAAATTAATGACTATAAATAAAAACTTTTGGTTCATAGAACTCATCAACAAAATAGTGTATGAGAAAGAAAGGATCACACATTGTAAGAAATGACTAGAACTATGCTAAATGAAAATGGTTTATCAAAATATTTTTGGATCGAAGCCATTAACACCTCTTACTATATGGTAAATAGAGTCTCGTTAGTCAAAAAAAAAAAAACCCCATATGAACTTTGGAAAAATAGAGTTTCCAGTATTGGTTACTTCAAAATATTTGATCGGTTTTATCTTAAACACAAAAGAAAACTTGGAAAAATTTGATTTGAAGTCCTATATTGAAATTTTTCTTGGATAATCATCTACTAGCAAAGTTTATACTGTTTTCAAAAAATGACTTTAGTTATTGAAGAATCCATGCATGTAATATTTGATGAAACTAATCTTTTTGATCAAGAGAAAAGTAATGATAATATATAGGTTTGGGGATTCATTTTGAACAAGTGAACATCCAAAATCAATATAAGAAAGATCTTAAAAATCTTAAAGATCAATATGAGAAAGAAGCAAATATGCAACAAGATGAATTAAAATCTCCTGAGGTACAAAGTGATCCATCTCTACCTAAGGAATGAATGTGTGTCCCTTCTCAAACAATAGAGTTTATCATTGGTGATTAATCCAAAAGTGTAAACACTTGGGCTTCTACTAGAAATCATTTTAATAATTATGCTTTTATTCACAAATTGAACCAAAGAATTTCAAATAAGCCAAGTTTGATGAATTTGAGATTCTAGATATGCAAGAAGAACCAATCAATTTGAAAAAAAAGTCATGTTTGTGATTTAGTTGTTAGATCAAGTGATCAAACTATGGATCTTTTGAAATAAACGAGATGAAAATGGTATAATTGTGTGTAACAAGACTACATTAGTGATCCAAGATTACAATTAAGAAGAATGCATAGACTTTGAAGAAATATTTGCACATGTTACTAGATTATAATCCATTCGCATGTTTCTTGCTTTTAGTTGTTATGAAGAATTTATTTTTTACTAATGGACGTCAAATGTGATTTGTTGAACAACTTATCGATTTCAAAAATTACAAGTATCCAGATAATGTTTTCAAACTAAGAAAAGCTCTTTATGAGGTAAAACAAGTCCTAGATCATGGTATGAAAGATTGAGCAACTTTTTCTTCCAAATGGTTTTTAAATGGGAAAAGTAGATACTACATTTTTTTTTTAACAAAATCTAAAAGTGTGACATGATTATTATGCAAATTTATATTGATGATATTATTTTTGCTGCCACTAACATTTTGTTTGTGAAGAATTTCTAATTATATGAGCAATGAGTTTGAAATGAACATGATGGGGAAACTCAAGTTCTTTCTTGTGCTTAAAATCAAATAAACTAATGACGGAATCTTCATTAGTCAAACTAAGTACATTATGAACGTGCATAAAAAGTTTGAAATGAAGGAGTTGAAGCCAATGAATACTACAATGTGTTCATCATTCAAATTGGATAAGATGATAAAGATACTTCCATAGAGATAACAAAATATTGAGATATTTTTAGATCTCCTCTTTACTTTAACACTAATAAACCCGATATTATGTTTAGTGGTATTTAAATATCGTTGTTTGAAAAATATTAATAAAAACTATTGGTGACTATTATAACTTTTTAATTGTCTTTTGTAACTTAACTACTTTTTTGGTAATCCATCATTATTGGTAGTGCCATGGTGTAATTTTCTGGGGTCGACAGGTGACTGTGGGAATACACCATAGTGATTGATCTGGCAAGCACTATTGTGGCAAGACGGAGCCAAGGACCAATAGAAACATACGCATTGAGTCAGAATATCCCAATGTGTAATACCCAAACTTCACTTTACACACTTAGCCATTATAATTCATGCATTACTTTCTATTTAGATTGCCATTGCATTTGCATCAATAGTTCGAAATTGTTTTCTCTTATTATGGTGCATTTGATTATTGAGATTTTAAGATCTCTATATGGTGTTAGTCTTCGAACACCTCGACTTAGGTGGTGAATCTTACTTTGAACTATGATAGAAATTTAGGTTAATCTAGATGTTGGATATTGATATGTTAAACAATTGTAATCTTGAACGTGTCGAAACCATTATCTATAAAGTTACACGCTTTTAATTTGGTTGATCATGGTTACCCTACACCCTAATTAGGTTTTTAACATATTTGGCACATGGGGCATGACACGTGATCACAATATAATAATATAATGTTCATAGGAAGCTATAAATAGTGAAGTGCAAATTGTTGAAGCCCATCGAGAATCAAGTTCCAATCGGGTAAGGAATCGAATGAACGGTTAAGAAATTAACTCTATAAATTATTTTAGGATCATACGCAATTAAGTTAAGCCATAGACATGCTGAGCTAGGTCAAAGATACTTGATTTTCTACTGCAAGGATGGGTGTAAAATCAAATCTTTACTACGAAAACACCTCATGGTTGATGCTACATGTCCTTTTATAGCCAATGTCTTCATTCCTAAGCATTATGTACGACTTGAGCTCCTTAAAGACTTCATATCTATCTCCTACATAAGATATTAACTCCTTCAACTCATCCCCAATCGATTCCAAGAGAAAAAGAAAGCAAAAGAGCCAAAGAGAAGTATAAAACAAAAATCTGGAATTGGAAGTTCTGGGCAGCTGAGTTAGTTCACTATTTTGAGGTTTGTCATTATTATTTTTGAGGATTTTATAACATCTTGAACCTCTGGACTTGCTTTATATCATGTTGGGGTGTTGTTGATTTTATGATGCCAAAAAGAAAGATAATTGATTTCAAGAACTTGAATGAACTCAACATGGACAAAGATTTGATTGAGGAATTAGCCTTTGATTTTAAATAATACTTTGAAGGAAACTTTAAATTTAGAAATATTAACCAATTAGTCCTGACCAGTACCCGTCAAGCGAACCAGCCTACTTGACCAAAGAAAAGTACTATCGTTAAACCAAGTCGAATTCTATACGAATATGCAACTTCAACATCTCTCGGTCAAGCGATCTGGACTTTTAGGACATAATTACCTTCCCATACATTTTACAAAAGCGTGGTAAAAATATGGAAATAAATGGATGTGTTGAGGGCGTGAAAAGACGAATGAAACTAGACCGGGCAGCAATAAAATTTAAAGGCAGATTCTATCCATTTCCTAATTTCACAGTCCAACCTTTACATGTTCACTAATTTCTTCTTGAGGAATTGATTTGAATAAGGGTTGGGTCATATTCATTGAACTTGAAAATAGAGAGAGTTATAGGGCCGGCTAATTGAAGAACTATTGTTATGTAGATTATCTTGACAATTATGGTGGAGGTGCGAGAATTTGTGTGTTAATCTTATGAAATTGAGGACCATAGGTACTACAGGTTGTTTACGGCCCTAAGTGCAAAGGAGACTTGAATCATACTTTGTAGAAGCTCACACACACAAAGACAAAAAGTAAGTAAAAATCCATTTACAACTATGATGCAAGAACATAGTATTTATGAAATATTCTCTATGAAGTATTTTTGTAAAATTTATATGACCTTGATAAGGGTTCATTGTATATCATATGATGGTCACGATAATTAAGCATGTGGCTTCGAAATATTGATTGAGTATGCCATTCACGAGCATTTGCACGCACATGCGTCACGTGACATGCGTCCATCGTTAAAAAAATCTAGCATGCATGACGTGATTGAGAAAATGAATTTACATTATAAAATGTTTTGCTGACCACTACTAGGACACCGATACATGTGAGATATGCTTATGTGACATGTTTTGGCACGCGGGTGAGATTTTCAGGTGATCACAATAGTAGATAGGGGATATGTCTTTGGTGATCACGGGATGACAGACCACTTGACTATGCCTTTGTGATATTATGATTATTGACGCCGCAGGTGAGATGCTTCTTAGGTGATCATAGGGGCTATTAGGGCAAGAAGATGGTCCACTCGACTGTGTCCATATCATATTGGTCATTTGATTATTGATTATTAATATTGATATTGCGCAGAACTGTAATCAGTGCATGGTAGGTGGGTCAATGGTCAAATGAAAGGACAAGATTTCAAATGAAACTATTTCGCATTAACTTTGACGAATATTTAAATATGATGCACTTTTTAGCATGAAGTTTTTAAAAATTGACATGGAGCAATATACTCATATTACGCATAGCATGCATGATTTTTACTTATTGGGCATTTGCATACGTAGTTTTTGTATTGTAGGTGAGTATGGAACTTCATAACAGACGTGGTTTGCTGTGAAAAGCTTACGGAATTCTAACGTTTAATGTACATGGATGACGACCTGTAGTGTTATTTTGTAAGCTGTTGTTTTGGTCTTACCATCCATTGTATTATATTTTGGACATCCTATATTGTATATATATAACTTTTGAAATATATGGTAGATACTTTTGTAACCTCAAAGTAAGTATGTTGGAATATAGTTATATGGTGTTTTGTTTTGATATACTATATAAACATCATAGGTGATCAAGCGAGAATACACAAGGATTTTATAGTGAAGATGTTTATATTCATTTTATCATGTTAAAAAATGTGTAACGTTATATATCTAGGTCGGGTGGTCAATTTTTGTTTCTATATAGGGGAGTGTATGATTATCTATATAAATGTAATGTAATACAACGTTACTAACTTTTTCTTTTCATGTGGTTCGAATTTCCAACTGGTTTCGATTTCTTTACTTCTTGAAAGCTCTGCCTCATTTTTGTCTACCTCGAGAACTTCAATATTGTCCTCCACAACTTCAATATTGTTTACACATAAACTACAATTCTCGAACGTCAAGAAATACAATTAATAATTTTTTAAAGTTTTTACAGTGTACATTAAAACATACCTTTCAATTTCAATAAATCGTTATATGGTCACTGCTAGAAACTATAACTTCAGTAATGGATATTTTTATTGAAAAGGGATGAAATTATGTCGATATCCATACTTCAAGACAAATTTTCATCGGTACCTACCAAAGGTGAAAATCCCGTCGAGTATTTCTCGATAGCAAAATGTCATGGATGATACCGACGGACTATCTACATATACAAGAAATGCCATTAATATTTATTCAAAGTTTTACGGTGTACATTATATCATACCTTTCGATTTCGATAGTTAATTACATGGTCATTACTAGAAACATCGGCTTTAGCGACTGATATTTAAGTCAATCCGTACTTATCAATGGAATTCTTTAAGTCAATACATATTGAAGGTAAAAGTCTCGTCGATAATTTCTTGACAGCAACATAATCGTCGGTGATTACCAACATATTTATCTACACGTATAATTCCATCAAAAATACCAACGGATTTCTATAGCAATTGTTTGCAATGGCTTTAGCGATACCTTAGTTCAATAAAAATTACCAACAGGTTTTAATTGTTTTGTCGCTATTTAAATATCTTTATTTGAAAAAAAGAAATAATAATAAAGCTATTGTTTATTTTCAATCGGTAACTTAGAAATTATAACTTTTTAATAGTCTATCGGTAACTTAATTATTTTTTCGATAATTCGTCACTATCAGCAGTGCCATGATGTAATTATATGGGGCAGTAGGTGGTGGTGAGGATGCATTGTCTTCTCCCAACTGTGATTGATCTAGGAAGCAATATAGTGGTCAAGCCCGCCAAAGACCATTAGAAACATTCGCCTCGAAATGGTGACATATGCCAACTTCTCTTCTCCTTTTCCCAGGAAGGAGTTTCCAACTGATTTCAATTTCATGAATTCTCAGAAGCCATGCCTCATCATTGTCGATCAGCACAAATACAATATTGTCATCGGGAACTTCAGTATTGCCGAGTTGGTTTACACGTCAACTACAATTCTAAAATGTTAAGAAATGCCATTAATATTTATTCAAAGTTTTTATGGTGTACATTATAGCGTACCTTTCAATTTCGATAAATTATTACATGGTCACTACTAGAAACATGTGCCTTGAGACGGTGACATATCCCAACATTACTACATTCTTCTTCTTCTTTTCCTCGAGGCAGATTTCCAACTGTTCTCATTTTCTTGAGTTCTCAAAAGCTCCGCCTCATCATTGTTTACCTCCATAACTTCAATATTGTCCTCTGCAAATTCAATATTGATGAGTTGGTTTACACGCCAACTATAGTTCTTGAACATTAAGAAATGCCATTAATATTTTTTTCAATATTTTTACAGTTTATATTAATAACATACCTTTCAATTTCGATAAATCGTTACAAAGTCACTACTAGAAACTGCTGCTTCATCGATGGATATTTTCATTGCTAAAGGCTAATATGGTAATTGTATTTATCGGCATAATTTTTTTACGTCAATACGTACCAAAAATAAAAGTCTTGTCGGTAATTTCTCAATAGCAACATAATCATCAATGATTATCGATGGATTTACCTTCATAAAAGGTTAAATATATATTAGTTAGCTCTTGTCTTCCAAAATTATTTTGGGGAGAAGTAAAAACTACATCCTACATAATAAATAGATGTCCTTCTAACTTTCTATAGTATAAAACCCATGATTATGCTTAGAGTGTTCATCCTAATTACTATTCAAAATTTAGAGTTTTTTGGATGTGCTAAGCACATCATAATGAAGGAAAGCTAGAACCAAGAGCTACTAAGGCATGTTTCTGGGCTATGGAGAAGGGGGTAAAAGGTTATAGACCATGGCTTATAAATCAAGAAGAAGTGAGATGCCTTGCTTAAAAGAGAAAATTCAATATATAAGTAATGAAAGTCAATTTAAAGCTTATGTAGTTCCCGATCTTACTTATTTATATTCAAACTAAAAAAATGTCAATCTAATTGAGGTAGAGCAACTTCAGAGAGAGGGGGACAAACTCAGATATTGAACAAAATGACACAATAGAGCCTAAAAATCCTTTAACTGACTATCAATTTGCTGGAGATAGAATTCGAAAAGAAATTAGACCTCTATCCAGGTTTGATGAATCAGATTTTGGTCTGCTTATACCGTGCAAAACTTTCTTGAGATAGGGCCTAATTTCTTTGAAGAGGCTATGAGTGCAAAGGATGCAAACCTTTGGCTCGTAGCAATGAAGGATGAAATGAATTCTTTATTTAAAAATAAAACTTGGACCTTGGTTAACAATCCCAAAGGACAAAAATAGATTGTAAATGGATTTACAATATTAAAGATGGTGAAGGGGGAGATAAAAATGTTAGATACAAAGCTAGACTTGTAGCAAAAGGCTTTACTCAAAAAGAGGG
>CAIGRB010037918.1:36588-53340 GCA_903798255.1 Fraxinus quadrangulata
TTTTGATTTTCCCTATACAGGATTGTAGTATTTTGAAGTGGTATAGCCAATGGTGGAACCACATTGTTTGAACCATTTTGACTCGATGTAGCCTAAATGGTGGCTATTTCTGTTACACAAATAGAAGTTCAACTCAAATAAATCAAAAGAAGAGAATATCACATGAATGTGTATTCCAAAAGATGAAGAGAAAAGATTAAAAACAACCACATACACAAAACTTTTGCCTTAAGATTGTTGGCGACGCGGACTAAATATAATTGTGGTTGAAATGGTTGTTGTATATCGAACAAACAAAAAATAAAGTTTAATCTGCAAGAGCGTGATTAAACACTATAAATATGGGTTGAAAATATAGTATGTAAACTACAAACGAAAATCAAAAATTAAAAATAAGAATGGAAGAAGAAGAACAATTTGAGGCAAGTGATTTTCACTCTTTTCTTAAGACAAAAATCTCCCACAACGGTGCTTAAGGTTCACAGTATTTGTCTCCTAAGATACAACATATTCAATTTGTGGTAAAAGCACTTCAAACCACAAGTTACTGAAGTGTTGGGTCTTATATATAGAGGATGAAGGGTTGTGAATGAAGTGTCGCGCCCAAACTCAGAAACTCTTGCTAAAAGTCGTACCATTTACTGTCGCTAACCTTCGCCATTGCCTCACTCGAGTGATAAAACAGTGACTTCATCGCTAGCCTGTCGCTCGAGTGACTGTCCAGCGTCAGGCGAGCGACAGACTTGGGCAAAATTTTGGCAGTTTCTTCTATTTTCTTCCCAACTTTGGACCACAATTCATCTTAAATTGATTTTGAGATTCCAAGTATACCATGTTGATCTACTCGACGAGTAGAACAAGTTGGTCTATTCATATTTATAATTTGACAATTGGATCAAGTCTGAATATTTTACCAAAATTGACACGAAAGTCACATTTCCAAGTTTTTGATTTTGAGACTTAACCAAATTTTCAATCTTCTAAACCAATTTCCAACAAGAATGTAGGCTGAAATGAGGGACATGAGAAACAAGGGGATCATAAGAGTCCCAACCCTACATAGATTAGCAAAATGTTCCCAATGTTAGAACAAAAAATAGGTAGCTTTTCATAAATCCCAATCTGCTAACGTCTAATGTTCTCACCGCGATCAAACCAAACCCTATCAAATAGTTTATGATCTAAAATCACCTCAAGACAAACTCTATGTTCGAAAGGTCTATGCAAGTCCAATGTGGCCTCATAAACCCTATAGTCTTAGCCAATGAAAATAGAAAACTTTTGGCATGCAAGTGAGTAGTAAAATGGAAAGAAATCTACATAAGAGTAATAGGAGTCTCAAGCTCAGATGAAAACACGTGTTCATTTCAAAACGCTTATAAAAATACCTTCAATATACCAGGAGGTTCCAAGAAAAGCCTAATGTAGGCATCATCATGCTTCAAGTAAAACAAAATGCTTGAAAGTCCAAGTTTAAAGTCACTACAAAACCCAAACTTTGGAAAATATTTACGTACATTCAACATGTTCAGCTTGCGATGTGAATATTTGCTTAGTGTGGACTTGAATGGCTCAGACGGTGTAGCCTCTTCATATGGAGATAAAACTATATCGGCTTCGAGTGATGCAAAAAGGTTCCATAGCGACGAAGCTGTGGAAAATAGAATCAACAAAAGTTTCTAATCTTGTGATTCTACAAGTGTACGAATCGTGACAAATAATAAAATGAAATTTTGAGTCTAAATATCGTCTCATGGAGACTAATTAGTTACGATAAATTTTTATTCTAAATCTAGCTCTAATATAAATTAATTTGGTAACTTAATAATAAATTAAGCGTTTAGCTAATCAGACGCGAGCCCTTCTTCGGGTGGATTCCTCATTTGCTCCTTAGCTGCGAAGGCTTGCCCTTGTTCTTTGGTTGGACTGTCTTTGTCTTTGGTATACCCCCTATTTGGGGTCCAGCCTACTTAGCTAATATAATGACGAAATCTTTGCTCTTTCAAATTGCTCTGTCCAGGTTGGGATTTTATGTGTCCACCAAGTCAAACTAAATTAATCTAACCGGTCTATTTAGTAGAGAACTTTTGAGCATAAGTGGTTAGAAATTTCTATTTCACATGGGTCAATTAAAATTTATTCAATCCAAATTTATTCAGACCATTTTTCATATGTATTGACAATCTAATTAATCAATTTTAGCTAGTAATCTCTTTTGAACAAAACAACCTCTATTCATATGCTTGAATTTACTATGCCTTTATTTGATCCCTATTTCTTTTTAAAAATGCATTTTCTCTCTTTTTTAACCACACATTTTTCAATAAAATAATATTACATATAACCAAAAACTTTTCATTCATTTTTAACTGCACCTTATCCATCAATCTACTATTCCATAATGCATTCTACACCAAAAATAGGGCTCAAACATGCCCCATATCTCTATGTAAATTCATATGCCTGTAAAAGCATTCAATTGTAATAATTCAATCATAATTCCATAAGCTATAATTATATCTCGATCTCTTATAAAACCTATGTCATTTATTGCACAAACTAAATAAATAAATCTCCTCTTCTCCACATTGTCCTTAAATCAAGCAATTGATGATCAAACGAACGAATGTCAATTAAACACTCAAAAAGAAATTAATATATAATCAAAGTTGCATGAAATCAATTGAATTAAATAAACATTAACTTAAGTTATATCGTTCATCCTATCAATCAATTATTTATCCAATTATAGAATCGAAATTCAATAACAAAATTATAAAAAAAGTAAAATCCAAGATACTGTTGTTCTTCGGCATCCAATTTACAATAATAGATCTCAAACTCTTATTGGATAATTGTAAATCAACCTACTAATTTCATTCTTCAACCTTCAAATTCCAAATTGAGATACAAATCTTGAGAATTCTATGCTTTGATATATACTTTTGCCTTAAGATTATATCTCTAGCCTCTCATTTTTATTTGAATGCAAGATTCCTATTTATATACCTCGATTTAGGTCTAAAATACAGTATCAAGATTATGAGAACCATAATTTTAGTCCAATTATGATATCCCAAATTGCTTGAGTGTATACTTTAACGTGTGCAATTTGGTCCCTATTTTATCTTTTTAATAGAACTATGTCCTTGGGTACTACAATTGAGGTCCTTCAACTTCCAAACGTGACTCGTTGGTCCCCAACTCGAGAATATATCCAACTTTACTCTTTTTAGCAATTATCATTCATTTTCACCTGTTTTCATCCAATACTGAGTTTTCTCTTAAAATAATCAATAAACAATTAAATTAAATATCAAGCTCATAATAATCTATCTCAAATTCTACTTTTGATTATCAAGATAAATGTAATATTTACACTTATGAAACACCACCAAACTTAAACATTTGTTCATCCTCGAATAAAGCAAATTAAAAACTTGATTATACTCTAAATAAATATACTCAACTCGATATATATAATTTAATGTTTTCTCGAAGTGAATATCTAAATCACAAAATTTAAATAAGTTCAAGAAACACATGAATTAACAGTTATTTCATAAACTCCACGTTTATTCATCTTTTGAGTGTGTGTATGTGTTAAACATTATCAATTCCACCAATACTACTTGAGTTAAGTCTTGTATTTCAACTTCTAAAGTCTCTTTTTCCAAACAAAATCAAATCCCAAATATGTCAATATATTCTCTCATTACTCATATTGCCATCTTGTTTTTTTTTTTCAATTTCTTTCCCGAAAGTGAACTAAATAAGTGATATTGGACTTATTTTCATCATCGACTCGACCACTCTCCAAATCCCTGATCGATGATCAAGACTTAGCAAGAAAGAGACAATACTTATAGTTGTTTTGCTACTATCTCAACACACTTCGATGTGTTTCACTTTTTTTTTTCTTTCTTCTACTTTTGGGATTTTTCTGGTTTTCAAAGGTTATTTCACTCTACACTATAGACAACATTCTGTCCCAATAGATTATCTCATAAACATTGGTAATGAATAGGATCAAATTACTTAATACTAACTTCACACTACAACGTAAATAACTTTTTTTCTTATGTGCTACGGATAGTCAAATATTTTTCACTTTTTTATACAATAATAAGAATCAAAGAATAGTAAAGTGTTGGATGGATTTAATCACTCCCAAAGTTATTCTAAAAGAGTTTTCAATATGGTTCTAACTAGGATAATTAGTGTAATAAATACGTACTACAGCTTTAAAAGATTTTAAGGTAGTTAATTTACACAACTAATTTAAAAGTTATACATAAGTGCAATCAAGAATGCATTCGTGCTCAATTTGTTCAAAACCAAGTATAAAATAATGGAATTCATGTAATAATAAAAAATTTCGAGAGCTATCATGAACCTATTCAAATTTTGATCTTAGATAGATACAATATTATCATTGAATATGAATCACATTATTCACGATAAGTCACATACAAGCATGCAAGATAAAATTGTAAATTTATTTATTTATTTATTCTAAATCATAATTAACTAAATTATTCACATACAATTTAATCATGCAGATTAAATAAAAAAAAAGATTTCCGACCATCAAACTTGATTCTTACATGATCCTCAATGTACTATATAAAGCCCAAAAACATAGAGATTAAATAACAGAAAGGAATATTAGCCTCGATGTATAAGTGTTGGACGATGGAATTGGCCTTAAAACTTGTAGAATCTTACTTTTCTTTTCCTTTCTTTTCTCCTTCTTCAAAAGCAATCTCTTGTTCTTGGTGCTGATTTTCCTAAAATTTAGATCACAAGCAACAATTAATAAGCAATGATGTTCAAGATCCTAAAGAATAATTCAAACATGCCCACTACCTATTACATCTACCTTAATTCAATTAAATAAGTTGGTGATCGTGTGAATTTGGATGTCAAATATGTGAATGAGGAGAATTTTGAAGATTTGAAGTTAGAATTTATTAAAATTTTAATATAACTAAACAGTTTTTTTTTTCAGTTTTTCAGTTTTTCATTTTTTTAAGATTTAAAAAAAAAAAATTCATTTATGTTTGACTGCGGTCAAATCTCAGTTGATCGCTGCAAACAGTACTTTTTGGTAGAATACAGTCAATACCGAATTTTTATTTATTTATTTCTTCTTTTTTTTTGGCTGTGGCGTTAAGATTTAAAACAAAAATAAAAAATAAAAAATAATAGTTAAATTCAATCCTAAGTACTAAATGCAATCTTATTATTTATATGTCATGAAACCCCCCGGTACATATAGCCTCTCCCTAGAGAATGAATTACTTCCTATTAAGTTCTTGATTTATAATCTCAAGTTTGACTTTTGTGCAAGTGCTTCACGTAACTTGGAAAATGGTTTTGAAGGTCCTGCTAGGTTTGCTTAAGTTGACTTTGCGCCAATTTGCAGCTTGTCTTCATCCTCATATTCGAACATATATACTTCAAACAATCAAGTCGGAGGGTTGCATGCTAATTTCATCTTCTTTGGATGCTACTAATTCGATTGACCTCTTTATGATTAATTCCTTAGTCTCTGCATGCTCTTATCTTTTTGTTGTTGATTTCTCGGGTTGAATCATCAGTATACTATCCAGAATTTTGGACAATTGCACAAGGAAGTTTTCTTGATAAGTCTCTCTTTCTTGTTGAGGATTAGTGGGATTTTCATTATTTTGACCTTCCAACAAATAGGGATTTTTGTGTTCCTCCCAACTTGGATTGTATGCTTGCTCATATGGATTGTATTGTTCATCCTCTACTTGGTAGCCTTGTAATGCCCATAGTAATCCCAATGGCAAATCATCCTCATCAACGTCGTTTACACCTCGTATTTGAAAACCTTGTAGTCTCCATACTACTCCCAAGGGTAAGTCATTCTCATCAAATTAATCAAGTGCATCGTTTCCCTTCATTTTAAAGCGTGGTAGGGTGAAAAATCCACCGTTGGCATGTCATCTTCATCAATTTTGAGATCTCCTATCTCATAATGTTGTTGTGTTCTTACTTCCTTTCATTTCGTGACAATGAAAACAAGATAAACAAATAAATCGACTAAAATAAATAAAAGAAAAAAAATAAGAATTTAAATTGAAGCTAGATCATTAGCAATAAAAGTTAAAAGTAAATAAATTAGTCATCGACAACGGTGTCAAAAACTTGATCTTGTGATTCCGCAAGTGTACGAATCATGACAAATAATAAAGTGAAATTTTGAATCCGAATATTGTCCCACATAGACTACTTACATACTATCAATTTTTATCCTAAATCTAAATTCAATATAAATTGTTTTGGTAACCTATTAACAACACAATTTTTTAATATAACTAAATTATACTAAATGAACTAAATTAATCTAACTAGTCTAATTTGTGGAGACCTTTTGCGACTAAGTGGTTAGAAATTCTGATTTCGCATAGGTTAATTAACATTCATTCAATCCAAATTCAATCAACTCCTTTTTCATATGTATTAATAACCAAATTAACCAATGTTAGCTAGTAATCTCTCTCGAACAAAACTAGTCATATTTACATGCCGGGAATTATTATGTTTCTTTGTATATTCATACACACATAAAAGCATTCAATTATAGTAATTCAATCATGATTGCATAAACTATAATTATCTCTCGATGTCACTTATTGCATGAACTACATAAATAAATCTCCTATCAATCTCAGTGTTGTTCTTAAATCATGCAATTGATGATCAACCAGTTGAGTGTCAATAATAAGCAATTAAGGCAATCAAAGTTGCATGAAACTAACTGAACTAAATAAACGTTAACACATGCTATATCGTTCATCCTTACAATAAATTATTTAGCCAATCATATAATTGAAATTAAATAACAAAAGGATTAAAAACATCATCGGACACATTACAATAAATAAAGAAGGATTCCAGCAATTGTTATTTTTTGGCATGCAATTTACAGTAATGGATCTTCAAACTCTTCTTAGATGATTGTAAATCTCGTGACCAATTGTGCTCTAAATCCTTCAAATCTCAAATTGAGATACAAATTTTGAAGATTCAATGTATTTAGATGTGTAATTTTGCCTCAAAATTGTATCTTTAGCCTCTCCTTTTTTTTTTTTATTTGAACACAAAACTCCTATTTATAGACCTCAATTTAGGTCTAAAATGGACTTTCAAGATGATAGGAAATCTTAATTTTTGTCCAATTAGGATATCCCATATTGCTGAAATTTATACTCCTGCAATTTTGTCCTTATTTTCATTTTTTGTTAGGATTGTGTCCTTAGGTACTGCGATAGAGGTCCTTCAAGTTCCAAACTTGACTCTTTGGTTCCCAATTGCACAATATGTCCAACTTTACTTCTTTTTGAGCAATTACCATTCTTTTTCATCCGTTCTCATTCAATACCTAGTTTTCTTATATGATAATCCATAAACTAGTATAATTAACTATAAAATTCATATTAATCACTGCCAAATGCTACTTTTGATGCTCAAAAAGTGAAATATTCACACTTATCAATTTTTTAAGAAAAATAGTGTGTCGATCAATTACTACAGTAGCGTAAGTCTTTCAACCCTGATAATAGTAAATCGGGACTCCTGGTAGGAATAAATATTCGGGATGGCCCGAAAAAAGCAGTGCGACTAGGGTGGGGAGCCGGGGCAGGTGCGTGAGCCACAAGCGTGCACATGGCATGTTAGATGATGTGAGCTATAGATTTGAAGGGTAGATATGGAGCAGGGCCAGGTTGGAGATACATGTGGGACGCCTCAGGGCAAGTGTGGTCGTGTTGCAAGTGTTCCAAGGTTATACAGACTCCAAAGTCCCGTTTGTAAGAATGGTGGCTACCTCAAGGTTGGTTGAGCATTGTCTATCTTTGGTGAATTGAATGGTGGTGGCCCAAGTGATATGATCCAAGGTGCCATCGAGGCGAGGGCAAGTCCGGGGAATGATCCATTGCTAGTGGAAGAAGGATCGATGACTTTATCGAGGGTAAAGTAGGTGAAAGAAGCAATGACGTTACTTGTTCAAGCTACGGTTAACGATATGGCGATCGTGACGAAGATTGGAGCAAGTTCCACGTTGGGGTTGATACCAGAATCGGAATGAATGAGCTTGATTCAAGCAGCTAAACCTGAAAGTCGCGGACAGTGGCACCTCCATGCAATGAAGTGGCGCCCCCGCGCCCATTTGTACTAGATTTTACAGCGGGTATTGGCGCCCCCGCGCCCGACTAGTTTAATTTTTCGTGAATTTCCTTATTTTACTAGAATTCTATTTTTAGTCAATCGCCTACCTTATTTATGAGATTATGTATGTTTCTTACATAGTTTCTAGGGTTTAGTATAAATATCAAAAATATTCATTGTTAAGAAAACTTTTGACAAATTATTAATTGAAAAGCTATTGTTTTCTTTGTTCTTCTATTGGACAATCAATCGAATTTATCAAGATCTAAATCTTGTGGCATACAAACATCGGATTGTGGGTTCTTCATTGTGTAATCAAGGGGTTCAACGCATCGTCGTTATCGTTAGGTTTTTTGGTTCACCTTGTTAGGTTCAAATCCAAAATCGGATTTAATTAGCGTTCTTGGGTTCCGCATCAATCTAGTTGTGGGTTTCGTAATCACCGTTGCTACGGGGTTCACATCAGTTGATATCAGAGCATTGGCTCCAATTTCATCAAGTTATATCCTTTATTTTCTTTGTTGAGTCATTTAATTTCCGTTTTTGTTCTTTAGTTTCTTCGTATTTTTGAATTGTTCTTCGTTTCCAACTCCTAGATCTGTAATTTCTTTGTTGGTGGTATAATCTTGTGTTTATAAAAAAAGGTTCTGTTCATCGCGATTACTATTCATCCGTAAAAAAAGAAAAAAAATACTGTTCACGTACGGTACTATTCATCCGTACAACAAAAAAAATATTAAATTTGTTTGATTAATTTACTACCAACATTCTACAACTTCAGATCATCAATTTGTTCTTGTCATCCACTTTGAGTCAAAATTATAGTTGAATTCTCTTGTGTTCTTCCCATTGTCATTCCAAAATCTCTATACACCTTTTGAGTCACAATCATCCACATATTCGATTTTTAAAGTCACAATTTTGATCTGGTGAGTTAATTGTTGTCTTTGGAAGGACTTGGTGAAAGCAGTGAGAGGTAAAAGGTAGAGGGTGAGATTATTAGAGGGTAAAAGCCAATTGAGTGATTCTGAGTGAACTTGGTGAGGTAGAAATTGAGAGAATGTCAGACATGGAAGACTCAAATTCCAGCAGGAACATAATTAGACCAATTTGCAGGATGATAGGATGGATAGGTTTGAATGGTTGTTGATGGATATGGGAGCAAGGATGGAGCAATTGAATACGTCGATAGTAAATCTTAGTAGGGAACAACTAGCAGATATACCTCACGATAGGAGGGTGGGTAGGTGAGTTCCTAGGATGGATGAACATGAGATCGACAGTGAGTGGGGTTAAGATGAGTGAAAGGGATGAGATAGAACGACGGGGGCGTAGATGAGATAGGTTTGAACGACGTGGTAGAAATAATCATGGAAGTGACGTTGATGGTAATTTGGGTAATGTAAAAATGACTATTCCACAATTTAAGGCTAGAAGTGATCTCGAGGCATATCTAGAATGGGATAAGAAGGTGGAGTTGATTTTTGACTGCCATAACTATTCAGAGGATAAGAAGGTGAAGATTGCGGTGTTGGAATTCACTGATTACGCCATCACTTGGTGATGATCAAGTGGTAACTTCACGTTGTCGAAATCGGGAGAGGCCTATAAATACTTGGGATGAATTGAAGACGGTGATGAGAAAACGGTTTGTACCTAGTCATTACCATAGGGAACTCTATCAAAAATTGTAGAGTTTATATTAGGGGTCGAAGAGTATAGAAGATTATCATAAGGAGATGGAGATTTTGATGATTAGGGCAAATGTAGAGGAAGATCGAAAAGCTACTATAGCTAGGTTTTTGAATGGGTTGAATAAGGAGATTGCTAATGTGGTGGATTTACAACATTATGTAGAGTTGAAAGATATGTTGCATGTAGCCATGAAGGTGAAAAGACAGTTGAAGAGGAAGGGAACTGTGAGGCAATCGGTGAACACTTCGTCTCCTAACCCAAATTATAAGTCGAGGTGGGAAGGTAATAAGGAGAATGAAGCAGTAGCTAAAGGAAGGACTGAAATGCAAAGGGGAAAAGAAGAAAGTGCTAGCAAAATCGTACCCAAAATAGATTCTCAGCAATCAAGGAGCAGAGACATACAATGTTTCCGGTGTTTGGGAAATGGACATATTACTTCTCAGTGTCCTAATAAAAGGATAATGATTCTACGGGATAACAGAGAGGTGGTGAATGAGAGTGAAAGAGAATATGATGACATGCCAACATTGGAGGAGGTTGATGAAGAAGGAAAAGTGAAATTTGCTATTGGTGAGTTGTTGGTCACAATGAGAGCTCTTAACACTCAAGTCAAGGCCGAAGATACTGAGCAATAGTGGGAAAACATATTCCACACCCGGTGTCACATCCACGTTAAGGTATGTAGTCTAATCATCGATGGTGGGAGTTGGACAAATGTGGCTAGCACAACCTTAGTTGAGAAATTGGGTTTAGTATTGTTTAAGCACCCTAGACCTTATAAATTATAATGGTTGAATGAGAGTGGAGAAGTTAGGGTGAATAAACGAGTGATGGTTGATTTCTCGATTGGGAGTTATAGTGATAAGGTTGTATGTGATGTGGTACCTATGTAAGTGGGTCATATAATGTTGGGCAGGCCAAGGCAGTATGATAGGAAAGTTACACATGATGGGTACAGGAATCGATATAGCTTTGTTAAGGAGGAAATGACTATTACTCTTTCATCATTAACACGGTACAAGTTTATGAAGACCAAACTAAATTGAGGAATGGGGAAGAGAGAAAAGCAAGAGAGTCTGCAAAAAGGAGAGAAAATGGTGAGGTGGCCGAGAGTAGGGAAAAGAGAGAGAGGCCACGTGAGAAGAGAGAAAATAGTGAGCTAATGAGTAAGAGAGAAAATAGCGAGGTGGCTGAGAGGGGAAAAATGAGAGAGATGCCACAAGAGATGAGAGAAAAAGAGCCAGTTGAGCGGAGAGAAAAGCCGAAAGCGAACTTCTTTGCAAAGGGGAGTGAATTGAAAAAGGCTATGGTTGATAAAAGATAAATGTTGTTGTTGGTATACAAGGAGTCCCTTCTCAATTTTGAGGAATCTCACACACCCTTCCCCCAGTTTGATTAAGTTGTTGTTTCAGGAGTTCGAAGATGTGTTTCCAGAGGACATGCCAAGTGGACTACCACCAATTCGAGGCATTGAGTACCAAATTGACTTCATACCTGGAGCTATCATTCCAAACTGAATAGCTTATCGAAGCAATCCCGAGGAGACGAAGGAGCTTCAAAGGCAAGTGGAGGAGTTGATGAGCAAATGTTACATAAGGGAGAGCCTGAGCCCATGCGCCATGCCAGTCCTATTGGTGCCAAAGAAGGACGGAAGTTAGAGGATGTGTGTGGACTACAGGGCTATCAACAATATAACAGTAAAGTATCGTTACCCTATACCTAGGCTAGATGATATGCTAGATGAGTTTCATGGTGCTTGTATTTTTAGTAAGACTGATCTTAAAAGTGGGTACCATCAAATTCGTATGCGGGAGGGTGATGAATGGAAAACGACATTTAAAACTACATATGGATTGTATGAGTGGTTGGTCATGTCGTTTGGTCTCGCTAATGCATCAAGCACTTTTATGCAATTGATGAACCATGTTTTGCATGCTTTCATAGGAAAATTTGTTGTAGTTTATTTTGATGACATCTTAATCTATAGCAAGATCATTGATGAACATTTGGAACATTTAAGTTGTTTGCTTGTAGTGCTAAGGAAAGAACAACTGTATGCTAATTTTAAAAAGTTTAACTTTTGCATGAAAAAGGTTGTCTTTCTAGGATTTGTGATTGGGGCTAATGGGATAGAAGTGGATGAAGAGAAAATTAAAGCTATAAAAGATTGGCCAACACCTAAGAGCATAACTGAAGTTAAGAGTTTCCATGGGTTGGCTAGCTTTTATAGAAGGTTTGTAAAAGATTTTAGCACAATCACTACACCACTCATTGAAATTGTCAAGAAGAGCGTATGTTTTCATTGGGGTGATGCACAAGAGCATGCATTTAATACTATCAAGGATAGATTATGTAAAACTCCTGTTTTAACATTACCTAATTTTGACAAAACCTTCGAGATTGAGTGTGATGCATCAAGAATGGGTATTGGAGCAGTGTTGATGCAGGATCGAAGGCTTATAGCATATTTTAGTAAAAAGCTGAATGGTGCTGCTTTCAACTATCCTACATATGACAATGAGTTGTACTTGCTTGTTCGGGCATTGGAGACTTTGCTGCACTACTTGTGGCCTAAGGAGTTTGTGATATACACCGATCACGAGTCTTTAAAGTACTTGTGGGGTCAAGGTAAGCTGAACAAAAGGCACACGAGGTGGATGAAATTTATAGAGTCATTTCCCTATGTCATCCGGTATAAGCAAGGTAAGGAAAATGTGGTTGCGGATGCATTATCTCGAAAGTATGTGCTTCTAAACTCTTTAAGTGCACGATTACTTGGCTTTGAACACATTAAAGACCTGTAAGTAAGTGATCTTGAATTCTCTGGCATTTATGAATCATGCAATAAAGGGGCTATCGATAAATTTTATCAGCATAAGGGGTATTTGTTTAAGAAAAATAAATTGTGCACTCCAATTTGTTCTACACGTGAATTATGGGTAAGGAAAGTACACAGTGGGGGTCTAATAGGTCATTATGGGATGCAAAAGACTTTAGATATGTTAGGAGAACACTTCTCCTAAAATGAGAAGTGATGTAGAACGAATTTGTGGGAAATGCATAATTTGTAAAAGGGTTAAGTCTAAAGTTTTACCTCATGATTTGTACACTCCTTTGTCTGTACCTAGTGAACCTTGGGTGGATATTTCAATGGATTTTGTATTGGGTTTACCTAGGACAAAAAAGGGTCGAGATTCCATATTTGTTGTGGTTGATAGGTTTAGTAAAATGGCTCACTTTATATCATGCCACAAAACTGATGATGCTACCAATATTGCCGATTTGTTGTTTAGGGAGATAGTATGTTTGCATGGGGTCCCTAAGAGCATAGTATCAGACCGAGATGTTAAGTTTTTGAGTCATTTTGGCGTGTTTTGTGGAATAAGTTAGGCACTAAATTGTTGTTTTCTACTACTTGTCATTCACAAACCAACAGTCAAACTGAAGTAGTTTATAGAACAATGACTTAATTGCTTTGTATGATAATCAATAAGAACTTGAAAAGTTGGGAGGAGTGTTTACCTTTTATTGAATTTGCTTATAATATAGCTGTACACTCTACTACTTCGTTCTCACCGTTTGAAGTTGTTTATGGGTTTAATCCATTAACACCTTTGGATTTATTGCATTTACCTGTATATGAACGAGGTATCTTAGATGGTAAGTGAAAAGCTGAGTTGGTGAAGTCGCTGCATGAGAAGCTCAGAATGCAAATTGAGGAGAAGGGTAAGCTCGTAGCAACAAAAGTAAACAAAGGTAGAAAGCGCGTGACATTTGAACAAGGAGATTGGGTTTGGGTGCATTTAGGAAAGAGCGCTTTCTGGATCAGAGGAAGTCTAAGTTGCAACCGCGTGGGGATGGTCAATTCCAAGTCATCGAGAGGATCAATAATAATGCCTACAAAGTGGATCACCCAGGTGAGTATAATGTTTCAGCTATATTTAATGACGCTGATCTGTCGCTGTTTCATGCAGGTGCGATTCGAGGACGAATCCTTTTGAAGAGAGAGTGGATGATATGATTCAAGGTTCCATCGAAGCGAAGGCAAGTTCGGGGAAGGATCCATTCCTAGTGGAAGAAGGATCGATGACTCGATCGAGGGCAAAGCAGGTAAAAAAGCAATGGCATTGTTGATGATATGGCGATCGTGACGAAGATTGGAGCAAGTTCCATGTTGGGGTCGAGGTCGAAATCGGGATAGATGAGCTTGATTCAAGCAGCTGAACCTGGAAGCCACAGGCAGTGGTGCTCCCGCGCCAGAGGTGGCGCCCCCGCGCCCATTTCACCAGATTTTACAGCGGGTATTGACACTACTGCGCTATTATACGGCGCCCCTATGCCCGACTAGTTTAATTTTTCGTGAATTTCCTTATTTTACTAGAATTCTATATATAGTCAATCTCCTATCTTATTTATGAGAATATGCACATTTCTTACCTAATTTCTTGGGTTTGGTATAAATACCAAAAATATTCATTGTTAAGAAAACTTTTGACAAATTATTAATTGAAAGCTATTGCTTTCTTTGTTCTTCCATTGAACAATCAATCGAACTTATCAATATCTAAATCTTGTAGCGTTCAAATATCGGATCGTGGGTTCTTCATTGTGTAATCAAGGGGTTCAACGCATCGTCGTTATCATTGGATTTTTTGGTTCACCTTGTTGGGTTCAAATCCAAAACTGGATCTAATTGGCATTCTTGGGTTCCGCATCAATCTAGTTGTGGGTTTCGTAGTCACCATTGTTACGGGGTTCACATCACCAAGTGGATGGGTCCCATTGCAAGAGCTTGAATTGACCACTTTGATTTGCATTGAGACAGTTCATGATTCAATCATGCATTTTGAAGCACAAGAGCATGAATTCGAGCAATTAACTACCCACGGTCGGGGAGGCTTGTTTTCTATTGGCGATGTCGTGGGTTGTGGTTCGACATGAGACCTACCTGTTAGGTTTGAGTTGTTTTATGTTATTAGCAAATTCTGTGAACAAAAGGACTTAATTGTATATGTTGTAAAAGTTCAAGGAGTAATGTGCAAATAGTTCAAAAGTTAGTTAGTAGGTCTAGGGTTTCGAGTTTGGAATAAAGGGAAAAACGGTGCGAATTTTCGCTGGACTGTCGCCTATGGTTGGCTCGAGCTACAAAAGCATAAACATCGTCACTAGACTGTTGCCCCTCATTCTCGAGCGACCGTACTGTCCGGGAAAATTTTATTTCGGGATTTCAAGGCTTTTTACCTGACCTACTTGCTTTTTGACCTACATATATATATATATATATTAGAACTCACATGGACGGATTTTTAACGTTGACAATTGAGATAAACATAGCATAGAGTGAATCTATCTTATCATATCACTCAACCTTCAACTCTCGTGAGAGTTTTGTAAGAAAAACATCAAGATCCAAATCCAAATACCAAAAAACCTTTCTTCCTACATATGTGTCAGAGGTGCTGAAGATCAAGAAAGTTGATAGGAGTTCATGTCTGTGAAGAACGGGGTCGTTGTTCGTGATCTATAGGAGATAGACAATTTTACCAAGCTAGGGTTGTTGCAGGATAGTGGAGTTCCAGGAGATAATTGGTTATTGTAGCTGGAATTGGTGCAGGAAAGCACATAATTCAGATAGTATGTGTCGTTGTCTGGTCGGTAGACTGCAAGTCTTGAATCGTTTATAGTGGATTGACTGGCAAAGTGCCCAGAGTTTTTCCCAGTTAGATTTCTCCGTGATCATACTGTTATTCATTTATTGTTTTATATTATGAATATATGATTTGTGGTATTTAAACTTAGGACTAATATGAATTGCATTTTTAATCATTTAGAAAAGAATTAAAAAGTGACTTGTTGCTATTTAATTCATTAGTATCTTTAAATTCTGCATATTACACCTATTCATCCCCTCTAGGTGTTGTTAGGGTCGAACTTGCATTTTTTAATTGGTATCAGAGCCTTAAATCGATTCCTGGCCCTTATTTGTTAAATCTAGATTAGTCATTCTTTGTTCGTGCCTCCGTTCTTCGACGGAAGTAATTATGCCTACTGAAAAGTTCGAATGAGAGCTTTTCTTAAGGCTTTGGATGAACGTATTTGGATAAGTGTGCAAAATGGGTATACTCCGCCTACAACAACTGTTGCTGGTCTACTTACACCCACTGATAACTTACTATGAACTAAAACTAATTTGGATGAGTGTAATTGGAATAGTAAGGGCCTTCATGCCCTGTTCATGGTTGTGTCTGCTGAGGAGTTTAGATGAGTGTCAATGTGTGAAACTACTAAAGAAGTTTGGGATATCTTAGAAACCACACACGAGGGAACTAAAATGGTTAAAAATTCTAAACTGCAGATGTTGACCACTAGGTTTGAAGAGATTAGAATGAGAGAAAATGGGATATTTGATGCCTTCTATGCGAGCTTAAACGACATAGTGAATTCTATTTTCAACCTAGGTGAGAGGATCCTCGAGTCCAAAATTGTTAGAAAAGTCCTTAGATTCCTGCCCAAGAGGTTTAGACCTAAGGTTACTGCAATTGAAGAAAGTAAGGACATAGATTCCATTAAGGTAGAGGAGTTAGTTGGACACCTCCAAACTTATGAGCTGACATTAGCTAAATCGAAAATAATAAGTCTTTGGCTTTAAACATCGTGAGGAATAGTCCTAGGGAGTCATCAAATTCAGATTCTCCTAATGATGAGGAGTTAGCTTACGTTGCTAAAAAATTCCAAAAAAATTTAGGAATAAACAGAAACCTAAAGAGAGACAGCGAGGTGATTTCAGTGAGTCTAGAAGGCGATCTCAATCTGTGAGATGTCATAACTGTCGAGGTTATGGTCATGTTAGGAGTGAGT